>KK117988.1:7525-55418 GCA_000611955.2 Stegodyphus mimosarum | reverse complement strand
AAAGCTGCATCTAACAAAAGAGAATGACGATCACACAGACTTCATTATTTAATGATTAGAAACAGTATTTAAAATAATTCTCTCCGCTAAGAGTAGGTTTGACGGATCAGTTATTTTGAATTAAGGTTATAGAGATCATGGCCAATTCTGAAATTAAATAATTAAATAAATTATAATTTAGTATTAAATAAGTTATAATTTAGTATTAAATAAATTAGAATTTAACTTTGATTTGACTTATCTAGAAACGTTTGAATTTAATAAGCTTCATACTGTATGTACTTATTAATCTAGTATATCAATTAAGTATTCTAATTGAGCAACAAAACGGAATAAACATTCTACAATATAATGCTACTACTCTCATGTCCATAAATTAAGGATAATGCAAAATCAGGCAAAGGAAGAGTTAGAAGCAAAACAAATTTGACTTATTTGTAAAGCTTATTTATTAAACAAAAGGTAAAGAGCAAAAAATGATGCTATATGTTTGATATTATTAAAAAAATTAGCGATTTTTTCTCCCTGGAGCAAATTACTAAAAAACCGATTTACAAAAAACCAATATTACATGGTTGGTATGATTAATACATTGTACGTCTCCCAGACGGTGCAATAAAGTCCGTACAACGCCTAGGCATGATGAGTATCAAATTATCGATCTGATCTTGGGTGATATTACACCACTCAAATAGCAATGCTCTCCGAAGTTCCGGTAGACATGTAGAAGGAGGCTGACGGGCTGCAACTCATCGGCCAAGCATGTCCCACACGTGCTCTACTGGTTTCAAGTCCGGTGAGAATGCTGGCCAGTCCATACGGATGATATCCTCCGATTGAAGGCATTCGCTTACGATGTTTGCACGGTGAGGACGGGCGTTGTCATGCATAAACACAAATTGTGCGCCCATGGCGCCCCGAAACAAACGTGCATGTTGTTCCAGAATGACGTCCCGATAGATTTGGCTTGTCATGGTTCCAATTTGAACATGCAGGTCAGTTCTGGAACCCAGAATTATTCCACCCCTGCACCCCGAGCACTCCTGCACCACCGTAACAGTGTCATTCACATTCAATGATGTTTTCTTGGTGGTAATGGGTACCTGGAGCTCTCCATATGAAAGTCCGGCGAGAATCAGACTTCAAGCTAAGCCTGGACTCGTCAAGAAACATCACACAAGCCCACTGTTGCGGTGTCCACAATGCATGCTCTCTACTCCAGGCTAACCGCAGGCGACAGTGAGTTGCAGTAAGTGGAACGCATCTGACAGGTCTATGAGCATATAGACCAATCTGCCCTAAGCGTCTTTACACGGTCTGCCTTGAAATTGTCGTACCAGTGGCTGAAGAGAGCTGACGAGACAGGTCTGAGGCTGTGCTCCGCCTGTTTCTTTTGGCATTAACTGCCAAATACGGTCCTCATTCGGCGTTGTAACTCCGGGGCGACCTGTGCTGTAACGTCTACTCACATTACCTTCATCTTGGAATTGTTGCCAAAGCCTGGAGATGACACTCTGGGCAATTCCAAGTTCGTCTGATGCTTCCAGTTGGGTACGCCCACATTCCTCCAGACGGCCGAAAATTCTACCACGTAAAAAATCATCCAAATGCGTCCTTTGTGTCATAACTATTCGGTTATTGCACTGAAATGCTTATAAAGCGCCTGCGAACAATTTTACTTCTTTGCCTGTATTCCTTATATATCACTCTCTTACACTGTCGTCATTGTGACGTACCATCGGTGTCATTTGGTTACTTTCTGAAATTCGCATATGATTCTTGAAGATGTGTGTAGTGATTTTACAGGTGATATATTTATTTTAGATTTCGATTTCCGCGTGACTCCGAATTATCCTTAATTCATAGACGTGAGTGTTAATAGTATTTTTAAACATTTTCATGACCTCTTGCTAATATTTCGTATTTATATTTTATATTTTATTTTATATTTGTGCATAGATCTACTTCTGTAAGCGCTCTATTTTCAACTTTAGCCAAAAGCCCTACACTGAAATCTTTCTAATCAATGTACCCTAATAAAACAATAAAATGGAATAAACATATTCCACGATACAGCACAGTAGTTAAAGATAGGTATAGAAAAACTGCGTATATTTATAAATATTTTCATGATTTCATGCTCACATTTATCAGCTATGTAATGTATATATTTCTTATTCAATATGATCATCCACTCCAGGCACAATACAAGGGGGAATGCAGCCTCGCATTAAATTGAATGTGAAGTCTTTAAACCGATTTACTCCTCGAGGCGAGTTTGCGATACATTTTATGATTAAAACTATAACCAAATGCATATCTTAACAGTCCTTAGCCTACGTACATTTATTCAAACTTTATACCTCTCAGATTTTAGCCCATTATCAATTAGATTTGTCTCAATGTTTAATGCTTATCCTTAGTCAGAAAAAATAGTACACCTGATACTGTTACTCGTTCGGTAAATCGGCCAGCTCCGACGACCGTAACCTTTTTCTCTTATCTCCACTGCAGCAGAATTACATCTCAGCGCGCCTCTGATAAGTAATCCTTTTATCCGGTGGAAAGACATTCCTCAAGTGAGAGAGCTGCGCCATTTTCGTAATCACTTTAGCGCACACGGGCTTGCGTAAAACGGGATCCACTGAATCCGTCTTAAGTAAATCCTGTGCAGAGGATCTCGTGTCTACAGTTAATGCTCCGAAACAAGTTTAATATTAAAGAGGTTAGAATTGGGTGTTTTGCAAATCAGCCTTCTGTCTTCTTTCCTTTGAAATGAAATACAGATTTATTGAATAATAAAGTGTTAGAAAGAAATTGAACAGTTTCCGTACTTTGTTGATTCCATAGCAACAATAAATAGATTAGAATACGTAAAATGTGAAAACAAGTACTTCTAAATATACTAAAATATTCAGCATTATACTAGTTTATTGTTAAACTTATTTAATTCCTCTGAAGTGCAGCTAGCTATCAACAGACTTAGATGGCTTATCATTTCGATAACTTTCGTTGCATGTAAACTTTATATTCTTTCATGCTTCAAATGGGGATTTCAAAGCAGAATTACTGGAATTATTGAGTATACATGTGTATCCTATTATTCGCATATCAGTCGAAACTTTCCTGTATTTTTTATTGTAAACAGCGAATAAACTAACTCGTGTACCAAATTAGGATAATTCGAAAATTATGTCTGTTTTTGTGAAAAGTATTGAACCAAATACTAATTATCCAGCTGAATAATCATGCAAATATTCAGAGCCGAATGCATTCGCTATACGTGCGTGTCTGCTGAGCTGTGATTCTGGAGGTGATATAAGCGCACGAGGGTTTTTTGGCAATTTTTCTGCTCGTACTCCTTCAAATATTTGGCGTTTTTCTCCCAAGAATTGGGTAAATTTTGTATGATAAAATGAGGTAAAATGAGTACGAACGTATGGATAACGGAATTAGATGGAGAATTTTTAGTAGATTGGAGGCAGGTTAGTCATAAGCGTAAATGGCTACAGAATGTAATGCCCAACGTTTTTGCACTTTGCGTAAACAGATCAAGGACACTGGATATATGTCAAGACTTGAACAAGGCCGACCAAGATTTTCAACATCGAATGAATATAGTTATTTGGCACTTTCAACTCGGCGACATAAGACTGTTATAGCTTAAAGGCTCTCACATAAGCAGTATGCTTCCAGTTTCGCGGATTACAGTTGCCCGAAGGCTTCACGAGATAAGGTTTCACGTCAAAAGACCCAGCTTTTGCCTCTCTGCAACACACAAGAAATTGAGTTTAGCAACATGCACCTTGGACTAGACTTCAGCACCGTTCTTTTTACAGATGAGCCGGGATTCAGCTGGACACAGATTCGTGACGCACCTGTACCTGGAAAGAGCCTGGAACTCGATACCATCCCTCCCTTATCATCAAAAAAGATCGTTGAGGTGGTGGAGGTGTAATGGTTTGGGCAGGCATTATTTTGTACGGACGCACGCCCCTGCATGTGTTTGTCAAACCTCCCTGAGTACAGAGACGAGATCTTGAAGCCCTACGTTCGACTTTTCAAAGGCAAAGTTGATCCTGGGTTCCTATTAATGGACGACAATCCTCGTCCACATAGGGCTCAGTTAATCGAAGGTTATCTGGAAAGTGAGGATATTCGCCGAATTTTCGCTGTTTCGAATTGCCTAAGCAAATTATTTCTACTTCTTAGAACAATTATAAAGTTCTGAGAAGGTTTAAACAGAATTTAGAAAATAAAGGCACTCTCTTGTGTTACAATTTCCATAATTCGTGGTGATGTAAAATAAAATAGAATGGCCGAAATTAAATGAAACGTTGAACAGCGTTCAAGAACTAAATAATTAAATACTATTAGCATCTGGTTCACAAAATCTACCGGAGCGTCAGTGACGACTCCTAGAGAAAGCAAGACTGAGTAATTAAACTATCACAGCTCGGGTAAAACTAACAACTTAGCGCACATGCGATGCCAGAAACACGCTTTATCTCACATGCAAAAAACCTCAGTTTAATTATTTGTTACTCGTTTGCATTCTGGTGAGGAATACGCAAAGGAGGTAAAGGTTGAAATTATAAATAAACTGGTTAATTAACATTTTTGCCATTTACAACTTCATCGCCCTTTACCTTTTTCCCCTAATAAGTTCAATTTCTTACCCCTGCTCTCAAGCATTGTAATGTATGCAAGCGCGAGTGAAAATGTGCAGAGTTTTCAACAAACTACAATTCTAATATGTTAATAACTTAGACACACTAAGCCTCTTCTACACCCTATTTAAAAACTGTGCCTAATGTCATAAGCTAAATTTTTATTAAATCTTATGTGTTGGCTGAAGAATCCAACTTTTAACTA
This sequence comes from Stegodyphus mimosarum, assembly GCA_000611955.2. Taxonomy (NCBI): domain Eukaryota; kingdom Metazoa; phylum Arthropoda; class Arachnida; order Araneae; family Eresidae; genus Stegodyphus; species Stegodyphus mimosarum. Next base: position 50,543 of record KK117988.1, on the reverse strand, counting down.
CTTAAATTAACTACTCTAGCTTTTACTTTACTTCAGTTCATTATCACTTCCTAGCTTATCATACACAATACCAGAACACTTTCTTTTATAAAATAGGTAACTTTTCTTTTACAAAAGATTTAACTAACATATTTCATGAAAAAAACATGTAAAATTCATTTACATTCAAATGATTGCTCAGGTTGTCCACTTCATCACAATGTACTTAAATTGCTAATATCTATTCTGCAACTGTGCCAAAATTTTCTCAATATACTCTCTTGGACCAAGACCACATTATTATGTTTATACCCAAAACTAAATATCCTTCAAGATAAAAGCATAACTGAATTGAAAAATCTTCTTGCTGAATAAAATCTAGGCCGTCCTTCCTCTTTTGAAACAAAATTCAACATATTTAGCAACTGTTGCAGTAAAATATAAAATCAAGTTAATATTCAAAGAAAATCACTTGGATTCTCACTTATTTTTATCACTTTGGAACTCGTCCATTCTTTTTCTCAGAGATGCCTGCCAGAATGGAAAAGTACTCGTGTGATGTATACGTAATTCTCTTCTCTGCCGTTGATTTCCTGGCGCGTAAATTGGTAATTGCATATGTGGGTCTTATTCATCTCGATATCCTCTGTGACTATGAAATTATTGCCTCTTTCTTGCTAGTTGATGTGTCGTCGGAAATGTCCTCTGGTTTGCCTGGAAGTTCACCTTTTGGCCCGGCTTCTCATCCATCGGTCGCTTGGCGCGTGAATTCCGGCTTGGTTGCCCTTACTTTTTCCCGTTGTTGTAAGCCACTCTCGTACCTGGGCTTCTCGTTCCTTGACTTCGAACAATCGTTGCTGATCACTCGGTTGGTCACTGCTTCTGAGGAATCTTTGTGCTTTTCTTTGCTTTTAGTCTTTTGGCCTTTCTCGTTTGTCTTTTTAGCCCTCCGTTCTCGATGGCTTTGCTTTTGTAGTCTTTTCGAACTTCGTCTTTTTTTCTTCTCATTTTTAGCCATTTTTGGCCTGCCTCCTTTCTTTTTCTTTCTGATCTTGTACTCCGGATGTTGACGTTATATCAGTAGCATTTCTAAATAACTCTTCGTTGTTCACATTTAGTGAATCCCGCAAACATCTAGGAGCAGTGCCACATCAGCGCTCTCATATTAGCGCTGTATCTTATCTACATTAGCTTCGGTGCTTTCACTCTTTTGACTTTAATTGTTTCTTTTATTTGCTCAATTAAAAATGAACCTTAGAACATGTTACGAACCTCCCTACCTTTCCTCCTGGTCACACGAAAGAGAATGTTTCATTTTGAAGACTTTAAATTTATCTCCCACCTTAACTTTTCGTCTTTTCTTATTATAATAAAACTTTTGTTTCCCCCTGCCATATACGAATTTCTAACTACCTCGTCCACTAAATTCTGAATGTCTGTCATCTTAAATTCCTCGTGAAAGAATTCCCAATTCTTTCACGAAGGCAGTTTTAAATATTTCGAAATTAAGATTCTCACTGCCTGCTTCCCCCAACAAAATTTATCGATGCCTTTGTACAAGCTCAGTGTTTGCCTCGAAGCGCGGCGGTTGCTATTGTGACCTTCTGTAATTCTGCAACTGGAAAAAAACACAGTTATTCTCTAACAGATCCAAAACTGTCACTACCAAATTTCTACCATAAAAAATATTTGCTGGTTTCATTGAAGCTCGCATAGTATCGTCTATGAGGAACCCAAAACCATATATAATGTTCCTGGAGCAAGTGGAACCTACAGTTTTGGGGAAAAGGCAGATTAAATTATTCTTGTTTCATGATCCACGGTCTCTACGGCCACAACTTATAGGGCTTCACTTGATGTGGTAAGGTTATTTTTGTCTAAGAAACCCTAACAGACGTGAAACGACCTATTGCTATGTCTGAGAACAGTGAGAAAGTCTTTAAAAATTCAAATAACCTTTTTATTTAAGCAGAATTTCGAAATTAGAAACACTCTTTTGTGCTACAATTTCACAACTCGTGGTGATGCAAAATAAAAATGAACCACCTAAATTAAATGAAACGTTGAATAGTAGTTAAGGACTATACATCTAAATACTACTAGAAAGCTGGCTTACCAATTCACCGGAGCGTCAGAATAAAAAGGTCGGTAGCGAATGAACGCAACGGCAAATAATTACAACTATCGGAGCTGACAGGAAAATAACAACGTAGGGCGCACCCTAAGCCAGAGACATGCTTTTTCTCAAATCCAAAAACACTCAATTAAAATATTCGTTACTCATTCGCCCTCTGGTGAAGAGTATGGAAAGGGTAAGTTATAGTAAAGACTGAAATTATAAATAACTGGTTAATTAACATAAGACTCCCTACAGATTAACAAAATTAAACGTTTTAAAAGCAAAAAACGCAGTTCTTCATTTCTTTTATTTTTAATTAGTAGCCGGATTTGTTAAATCCCACTAGCTGCATTCGTTAAAATCATTATGTAGGGTACCCCAAGAAACTCCGAACGCGAAACATGTAAAGGCACATGAACTGTAAAGAAATACAATCGTATCGGATAGCCCAAGATATTGAACCAGACAACGAAAGACTGATGTGGGTTCGGTGTTTTGGGGGGCCACCTGATATATAAATATATGGATAATAACCATTTTAGGGGACTGGCCGCACAAATGACTAGTTTCACAAGAAAAAAAACGAATTATGATGAATTACACCCTGATTTAGGGCTCTCTGAAACATGTGCTATTAGTCATATACCTTGGGAACCTAGATAATACTCAGGTCTGGTAACCGCACCAAAACATCAGACACTTCCAAAGTTTTCTTTCAATAAAAAATAACATCATGAATCGAATTGTCTCTGTCAAACACTATGTATTTTTTAAATATAATATTCATGCCTAACTATAACTGTTCACGAGAAAGTCGGAAGTAATATCTCACATTTCTTTATGATTGGTTGGGTTCCATTTTCTTAATACAGATCTTGGCATAAAGTAAGGATTTCTAGTTCCATCTCCAAGAAGTTGGATAGATAAAATGTTCTCAATAATAAATGTATATTTTATGGCAGGCTACATGGGTACTAATTACCATATCGTTTGGGTGACTTATAATTGAAATCATTTCGCTTAGAAGAGTTGATTTCTTTCAAAACATATTCCATTATGTCACGATATACCTCAAAAATTAACGATTTAAAACAGAAAGTGCGAAACAGAAGTAAAGTTAGTACTTACGATTGTTAAAGTTGAAAATATATCTAAAAGCAGACGCTGTTTCAGTCGTGTCTCGACGTAAATTGAGACACAAAAACAAAGCCCACTCAGATTTTGTCGCAACAGCAAATATCATTTTTCTTTAATGAACTACATCTGTCGAGTCAGTAGTCTAAACTTGGTAAATAATAAGAGAGGCAAGAATAGTTTCTCAAACATGAAATGAATCATTAAAAAAAAAATCTGAAAGATTTCAGATTTTAAATTACGTCCAAAGGCGCGTTTTTTTAACGTTTCGTGTGCTACCTTTTTTTATTAAATATCATGTACTACGTACTCAAACTATAAAATTCAGTTCAAAATCAATATCGCAAAATCATTTTAAAATGAACATATCTTTAGAATTTCCGTAAGTCTCGTGCGCTGGAGATAAAAATGTTTTTCTTTTTCCGTGCAGTGTTGCCATTGCTCGCTTTGAAATCATTTAGTTTGTTAATCAGAAATTCGTTGAAATGTTACAAAACATAAAATCGATAATAAAGCAAATTTCAAATTCAAAATTAGGGCTTCCAGATGCCCATATTCGCAGTAGGATTACGTCATTCAAAATTCGATGGCTCTAGGTTTTATCACAATGCGAGAAACATGCATACATTTATGCAGATTTTTCATTTTTTAAAATTTAATGCAGAGCGATAACATTTAGTGGCAACAATTTGAAAAGTGAAACGGGCATTCAGAGTGATTCAACGCAAAATCGCAAAACGAAAGTAATAGTCCTTCGGGACTAAATCCCTTTGGACTAAAAATAATAAGCGGTAACCGTATCCATGAGAAGATTTGCTATGATTGTTTTTCTTCTAACTCCTCAATCGGTTCGTTTCAAATTAAATTTCCAGCCTGAAGGATCCTCATATCACCGGGAAGCAAGGAGAATAAAATTAAAATTTTGGTTTTTATTCATCCCTCTTGCTTCGGGCCTTGAAAGAATACGAAGACACGCGACTAGATTGAGCAAAACAGATTGCGTGTTCTTTGATTTGCTTCGTACGCGAAATATTCTGTAAGTTAATTTATTTATAGTGGCAGCGGAGATGGTTGCACTGATTGCTCTGACAAACTGGTCAAAGAAAAGCGTCGCGTCGTGATTTGAGAGAAAGAAATATATTCTTTGATAAATGTTAAAATTAATTAACTCTCTTGTTAGAAAAGGAAAAATTTAACACAAAGTGAAGCGAGAAAATGGCTATGTTGTTAGAAAGCACAACTGCTTTGAATCAAATTATACTTTTTAAGGATGAATGAGAAAGCTAAAAACTACATGTTTCGTGAGTTATAAAAAATATCTATAATATATTTTGTTGAGTACTGTATAAGAGTTGTTTGAATGTTAAGGATGGGCGGTGAAAGAATGACAGTTATTTTGGGCTTTCATATAAACGTCGTAACTTCCCAGAAAGAATAACCTTATTTTTATAAAATTATGCAAATACCCTTGAATATTTGTTCTTCGTACCCATGTATATAGTACTAATATAATGTATGAAATTTTATACAAATTAAGAAGTCTGATAGTGTTTTTATATCATCATATAAGCGAACAATAGCTCATCATTTCGAAACTTATTTAAAAGGCGTTAGATAAAGGTTCTACATGTTTTCAACTGAACAGAGATTTTGTAACCTGCGCTGGTCAGGGAAGCAATGGAACGTCACATAATCTTTGTTTATTGGTGTTAGCTATGTCGATCTTGAATCATCCTTCTGAGAAATGGCCTCTGAAAGCATCGCGACACTGCAATATCTCATCGATGTACTAATTTGCTGTTTGAATATTCCTTACGCATACTAAAAATTGTTATGGTGTTATTCTAAATCATAACTCTATTACGATCTATGTGACGCTCTCGAGCAGTGATTAACAGGTTCAACTGACTATAATTTCTGTTTATTTGAATAACAAGTATATCTGAAGATGTTACAAAGCTACCAGGTAAAACAACTGAAAATCTGAGCGAGTCTGTATTGCAATCCACTCAACACCTTCCCACAAAATGCACCACAAAATTATTCCTTTAGTGCCCTTTCTCATATTCAAAAGCTTCTAACGGCTAAGGATTACTTAGAAAATCTATTGAGTATCTCTCCTGTGAAAGCAATAGTAAATAAAATGCAATCGAACCCCACCGTACGAATCAGCACCTCCTAACAGAAGAAAGATAGTAAGTATACTGAAGAGAGAGGAAGCTTTAATATTACAGCTAGTCATCTAACAGGCTCCTTCCAGCAAGCTCAAAGCCCCGTAGCGGTTCAACGAGCAACGAACGTGCAGCGATTCTTTTAAATTTTTATTTTAATTGCTCTCGTGATGTTATAATTTTATAGGATGCCCCCCATAAACGTGCTATACCCACGTGTCGTGGAAATTATAAAAATATTCCAAAAGTTGCTGTTTTTAACTTTGTAGAGTCATTAGGATTTTTTGAAGTAGAAAACGTGAATAATGTGCAGTCCTCCGCCGGGACTCGAACCTTGACCTCTCCAATACGCGCCGAGTATGCTAACCTTTACTCCTCGAAGGCATACTGAAAGGAAGGAGAAAATACCTTATATACTCCCTCCCAAACAGCGATTGGGGATTACGGGACCATATTGCCCCTCTTTTCATACAGTAAATTAAATATTTGAATTTTTCTCAAGATAAAATCGGTCAGTTCTTCGATATTCATCATATATTTGCTGAAGAGTTCTGACTCCAACTTTACTCGGTCTTTGACTTCCGAGAATGTTTTCAGTAGCATGGTTTTGAAGTTTTCCCAAGTTTATGCTTCGGAGTCTGGATCCCCTAGCAGTAACTACCCGATACTCTTGAACCAGCTAAGGGGTTGGCCTTTTAAGTTTGCTGTCGTCATTTTCACTTTTTGGAGTTCCTGAATGGGATTTAACGTAAAATTCAACTCCAACTGCTCCAGAAAGGTCATAACCGAACCTGTGCATGTTTGCGGTTGCATCGGTCGCGACTTGCTCGTACAACTGGTGGGGCACATACTGATACTGAACTTTGGCGTCAAATCGAAGCCATATGGAATGCCATTCCCCAGGATTACATTCAGAATCTGCATGATTCAATGCCACGACGTGTACAGACTCTCATCGCTTAGCATGGCGGATACACAAAGTACTGAGTTCCGACGTTCATTTGGCTTTGTAAGTTTGATCGTTTATTTGCACCACTATCAGTAATATTTGGAATACATTTCATTCACTTCCTACAATTCCTTCATGGTGTTGCATTTTTCACAAACATTAGTGTAGTTATGTATAAGGCAATAACTTATAAATACTTTCCAGTATATTGTTCAGATGGATCTTTTAATTATTTCAAAGTCGTCAAAATTTATGTGCCAAAGACAAGGAGCTAGCAAATACTGATAGTAGGTTTCATATTGGTGTGTATAAGTTTGGTATCAATGTATTTCAAGTAATTGCTTATGTTCGATACTCAGTATTTGTTACGCCTAATAATTTCTCAATGTTATAAATTCCTTTAAATGTAAATGAAACCGTAATTGTATATGTCATTGAAATTACATTACTGGTTTTTTAATTAGTGTTTCGTTATCAAAGTACTCATTTAAATCATTGGACTCACTGACTTCTGTTGCTCTATTAACATATATGTAACTATTGTAATAACAACAAGTTAAGATTATAATATCTTGTTTTATAGGTGTGTGAATTGCGTTTCCGAGCAAATGAAGTGCTAGGGAAAATATTTAATGAAAAATCAGGGCAACTAATTAAAGCCGCTATTCCTTGGCTATGTTTGAAAAACGGGGTCTGTTCTCTATCAGCTTCCTGATGGCCTATTTTGCGTCGAAAGTCCTTGAGAAAGCAATAGTAGAAAATTTAAAAGCAAAAGAAAAGTACGATAGTGAATGATCATTTGAAAACTTAATTCAATATGTGCCTAAAACATCAAATTTAAAAACAAAATTTTGATGACTGTGCATTTTTAAAATTCTTCTATGTTAAATGATATTTTAAGCAGGCCAGCTTCAGAAATTCTGAACTCGGTAGTAGTAAATGAGGATTTAATCGCATCCATTCATATTTAAAATATCGCTATTATAACATCCAATGGTATATTTATTTTCCCTTTACGAATTAGCAATATAAATATGTTTTGAAAGTTGAAAGCCTGGTTCATAACTTTCAAAATGGAGAATGTATTCAGAATTGTGTATGACTTGTGGATGATATATTTTCAATTGAAAATCTCATTGCCTCAAAAAGAATCTTAACGAAACTTCCTTTCAGGGTAGGTAAATAAACTGAAAGCGAACAAAGGGAAATATCGATCTACTCCAGATTTACTTATTTTTGGTCTTTTGTTAAACTCGATCTCACCACATGCATGTAAACTTTTATGCCATTTGGGTTACATTGCTATTCCTAACCCTCGTATTATTCATAGAATTTATTCAAATTTCCCTGTTAATCCAATTACTGAGCAATTTTAATATTTTTAGTACATGTTAAGTAAAAATATAATAATTAGTATTTTGTTAAGGATTTATAGAAAGTGATAAAACTCTAATTACTATGATGGGTGAAGTACATTTAAAATCATGTTTCGATTTTAGGGGAGGAAACTTGTGCCCCATGACTTGCAACTGTGATAAAGTTGCTGCAAGCGCTTATGTTTTCATGATACGTAACATAGTATCACCTTTTAGAGATGTACACTTTGAAAAAAAAATGACAGTTCTATATCTCCCGTTCTACTGGGCCGGTTGACGAAATTCAAATTGCGTTTCTCATGCCTCGAAAGCGCGACTTAGGATATGTGTTAGATTTATATATAGCATTGTTCAAATATAGGCATTTTGACACAAAATCAGACTTTTTCTGAAATGAGATGCCATTTTTTTTCCATATTTCAATTCTACTACTCAAATGATTCCAAACTTCTAAGTTTTGTAAAAATCGCACGAGTAGTTTTTGAAACATTGGCTCTCAAAATTTTAGCTTCACAATGTTAATTCAATTTGGTATGTATTTATTAATATCTCTTTTTTTATGAAACTTATTTGATTCCTTCTTACACAGTTCGGAATTTAGGTTCTTTCCAAATAAAATTCGCCTATTTTTTATGATTTATTTTTTTAATTTGTATTTTTAAATAATTTTTATAAATTTTTCGAAAAACGTTTTGGATTATAACCTATAAAATTTTTACGATCATCTTAAAGTAGATGTATTTCGAAGCATACCTGCAAAATATTAGAGCTTTTTATTTACAATTTCCGAAGATATACGAGAATTTATATATTGGCGCATTTTGAAATTTGTCATATTTGTTGAAAGGGATAATTATGAAAATGTGGTTTACGCACTTTGTTAAAATTATTTGAAAGAAAAAACGATGTGACTTCTTTTTCGCTCATGCACAATGTAAAAAGGTAGGAACAATGTGGCTTTTTCTCCTCTCCTGCACAATGGAAGGGATAGGAAAATAGGTTGCTATTCTTGGCGAAAACTGAAAAAAATTCGTCAAGTTAAATTTTTGAATTTCTCCGTAAATTTCGCACCAAATTTTACAAAATTTAATATCTAGGCATAATTTGAGTCGTAGAATCGAAATATGGAAAAACATTGGTATGTTACTTCAGGAAAAGACACATTTTGTGTCAAAATACCTATGTAAGAACAATGCTATGTATAAATTTAATATATATCCTAAGTCGCGCTTTCGAGACATGGAAAACGCAATTTGAATTTCGTCAATCGGTCCAGTAGAACGGGAGATATAGAACTGTCCTTTTTTTTCCGCAGTGTACATATATATAAACAGTTAAATTATTAAATGCTGAGAATCTGTACCATTTGTGTTTTAAGCGGCTTTTATCACATGGATATTCCTTTTAAGTTAACATACCGTAAAACTTTTTATCATGATTACAGTTATGTATTTCGGAATGCTGTCAAAATTGAATGGTTATAATAACTGCCACCTTTATGCTGAGAATTGATGATTATTATTATTTTGTTGATATGATTTTAAACCAAAACGCAAATTTTTGTGTTTTGGTTTTACGTGTGTTAAAACATTTTCTCTGGATCAGATACATACTTCATAATGATCAGAAAGTTATTTGATAGCTCAAAGGATTTGTATCAGTTTATTTAATTATGTATGAATAACTGCTTAGAGAGCTGCTACTTTTCGCGAATATTAAAGAAAAAGAGTCAGTTCGGCTCATGTTTTTTTAATATGCGCAAACATATTTTGGTTTATTGCAGTAATACAGCTTATAGTGATAAGATTATTCATTTGAAAGATCAGAAGTCTTAGTCCATAATGTAAAAATTTATTTACATATGTGTATATGCATTATTTCAAATAGCTGCTGCTTTTGTACTGTGAATTGATTGTTAATAAATAGTTTTAATTTGTTTCAAAATGTTTTTTCTTGATCAATTTAATGTTTCTTATCATGATAAGAAATTTATCTGAGAAGGCCAGAGACTTATTGCTTACTCTTACTTGTTTAGAGAATAAACTCTGCAGACAATTTCATTTAAAAGACATTTTATCGCCCTATCCGATGATGCAGATGGTAAATTTCCGAGATTTTTAGTTTGTCCGTTAAACAAGGATATGAGCATAAAAATCGTTTAAACATTAAATTTAGAAACACCTAAATCAAATTTAGGAAAATTCTCTTGTCCATATCGCATTGTCATTCACAAGCAGTATGTGAGCAAAATTCGAAATCGATAGCTTATTAGGAAGCAGGTTAAATATCGATGACAAACTTTTGACCATGAGATAAACACCACGTGAATTAAATAAAAGTTTAATTAAAGCAATAATTGCAATAATAATTAGCAATAATTGTATAATAATTAAAGCAATAATTGTAAAGTCACAACATAATATTTTAAAGAACAACATTGCGTCTGCTGAATCTCCCACCAAAATTGACGCTTCATTGCCTTCTAATCAAGTGCTGTCGAAAATCACTACAAAAAAAGTCAACTAATTCGTTATGTCCGCCATCACAAAAACTAATACAAATTCAGTTTTCCATTTTTCAGGCCCATAGGTTCATTGGGTTCATTCAAATGGGTACCCTAAAAACGCATTTTGTTCTTCATTTTTGGTGCAATGTTTTTTGGTGCAAATTATGCGCCTATACGTCCGGAAGTAATTGTCGTATACCTCCGTGGCTATAAACCCCGACGTATAAAGTACGCGCAAAACTGGTAGAATTTTTTTTACATATTGATATTCACCTTTTTGCTGTATTTACTATAAACTTTCAAATCTCAGTAAAAATTAGAATATTTCTATATAACTTGACTCTGAGACGTCAGTTAAGGTTTCGGTAATATTTTCAGGAAAATAACGCAAGAAAATTAAAGCTCTCAGGAAGTAAAAGTTTACCATTTAAATAAATAAATTTTTGCTTTCTTATTCGGATCTCATTATCTCGGCCGATGATATGTTCACGCTTTTAAAAATGCAGAGAGATTAAATGTGACCTCAAAACACAAAAGAGGAATTTTGAAAGCTTTATTAAAACTGACAAATACTAAAGGTAAACAGAGAGAAAGAGAATCCGCCGGTTTGCCTTTCTCGTTGATGAAAAATAACAACGACACCAAGCTGTGGCTGAGGATCCCCTACACCCCCGCCAATCAGGCAAGAAAAGCATCCAATAAAAGCGAGGCGAGAGCCATTCTAATTACACGAAATGTTCTCCACGAAGTCATCATTTCGTAGTTACACCTTTAATTAGAAGTGCAGGTGCTTGGAGGAAAATTCCGGGAAGAGAATGTTTTGTATCCTCTTTTTCCTTTTTCATATTCTGAAGAATATTTTAAGCCCGCTGCGAAGAGAACATCCTTTTTAATTCGCATATTATGCCTGGAGAATAATTTAGAATATTATATTTGCGGAAGAAATTCAGGCACAAAATGCGAGACATTTCTAAATATGCATATCACTGCAAAATTCTGAATACAAACAAAGGGATTTATTTGCATACATGACTTTGAAAACCGAGAACCACTCATTTTAATAAGAATTTCTGTTCAGCTTTGAGTAATCAAGGTCAGTTGAGCATTTCAATTTACAGTTACTGAAACCTTATCGCTAGATTCCACAAATTGTACATATCATTTTCGCCAATTTTACGATAAATCCATGTTAGGGACAACAACTAGCTCAAATAAAATATTTAGGCGTATAAAGGACGAATCGGTAAGATCTAAGCAATGCGCCATTGATTTCACAATGTAACTGGCGTACCTAAAAAGTCCCAAACTATGCACAGCATGAGCATTTATATTCCTAATTTAGAATTTCTTAAATTGTTTTTAATATTTTTAATTTTCTTAATTTCTTTTTTTAACTCTTTTTCTTTCTTTTTTTCCTTTCGTTCTTTTGAAAGACGGGTGAGCATAGAATATAAACCATATGCTTGGCATATCATAAATTTTCTAGGTTATGCGCCGTTAATATCCAATACCCTCTCCTGTGAAAGAGACGTGATTTATTGAGATACACTTTAATTTACGTAAAAATTAACAATTAACTTGTAAGAGACTGAAATCAGCCCATTGTTAGATTAATTTAGATTTAAAATGCGTGACATTTGTTTGACTAATAATATATTTGTATCTCTTCAAATTACATACTGTAAGCGATTAGGTCAATTCTCTGCTGGTCTGGCTTTCTGTATGCAAAGTACCTAACACGTTACGAGGAAAATGAGACTTCTCTCTTCCAATAATCAAAATTCAATTCGAACAAATACAGAATTTTCAACTCCTTAAACTTATGAAAGCGATATTTAATGTTCTCTAACAAGAGAAGATAAAAAAGGAGAACATAAAGTCATACCACTGCAAAGTCGTGTCACATGAATGTAACGATCTCCTACGTTTGCCGTCAGCGCTAAATATCTAATTGCATGTGGCACGTGTCTGCAGCAGATTTTGTGAGTATTTAAATTGCTTCGCAGTTATTTGTAGAACATTTACTTGAAAACATAAGTATGATTTCATCATAAATAACCCCAATTAAAACAAGTTAATAAAGTTATACTCTTCTGTAAAATTTCATTAAAATTCCGTTATTTGAACCGAAAGATACTCACCTTTTCCATTGAAAAATCATCCCTATCTAGCAGACACTACAACCATTTAATCTTTCTCCAATTAACATAACTTTACTTGCATACGATTTAAAATTTAAATTTATATCCCCGCCGGATTTTCTCTGTCACTAGTCTCGTTAGCTTATGTGTTATATGCACTTTTGCATTTTATTGATTACTTCCAGAATTAAATTTCTAACTTTATATAGAGCGAAGGACTTTCTCTCCTCTCCCTCCAACTATCTTATGGTCAAGTTAAGTCAAGCGAAATATTCCAGTTGTTCATTTCAAGAATAAACGAAGCGATTTACAGACAAACATAAAGGAGTGGTTATGGAGTTTTGGACCAAGGGTGGCACCACTTCTGAAACTGCGCAGCTTGTGTACTGCTATGATGGAAGTGACTGTAGGTAGAAATGAAAGAAGGACTGACGTAGTTGTGCTCAAAACAACAGTTCAGTGAACTTTGCTTTGTATGCAGCTCCGCAGCAGACGTATGGTGGCATCAATTATGCTAACGACAGTTCATCAGTAGAACAGGCTGGAATTTGCAAATCAGTACCAACCTCCACTGACTAACAAAAGGATGTATTTTTCACGAATCATGTTTTTGCTTTATTGGAAGGATAGACGCTTAGGAATTGAAAAACATCCAAGAACAAATAACCCTTAACTATTTGTAAATAAAACAAGCTGCTGGAGTTCATACAAATATATGTCATGGTCTGGGGAATATTTTTGTGACATCCTGAGTCTATTTATCATTGTAGATAGCCCTATGGATAGTGTTGAGCAAGCATAGATCCTTGCAAACCACATGCGCCCATACATACAATTTTTCTCTTGGGAATGATGGACACTTTCAGCATGACAATGCGAAGTATCTAAATAGCTACGCATGCACGTGAGTGACTGTAAGAACATGAGAAAGGGTTTACTGTACATCCATGGCCCCGAAATCCCTCAAACATAAACCTATTCGAGAATTTTTAAGATCGCCTCAATCAGGTTATTCGCTCTATGGATTCTCCGCCAAGCATGCTTCAGCAACTGTCAACTGCATTGCAGTCAGTATGGTTCAGTTTTCCCAGGAACACTTTCCAGCACCTTAATCCCTCCGAGACCGGGAAAGTGCGGCGGGGCGCACTTTAGGCCACCTTGAGCGGCGCGAAAGAGCCGCCTAAGGTGACAGCTCTGGGTATTAACAGGAATTCACGTTAGGTTATAAGGTATATCTCCCACATTCTTAGCGTGCCTTCGTGGTGTAATGGTCAGCACACTGAGCCGGTATTTCAGAGGTCCGTGGTTCGATTCCCGGTGAAGGCGTTGCTCATTTTTCATGTCTTCTGCTTCGTAATAACCTAATGTCTCTACAAGGTGACTCGACTGTATAGTCTTTATATGACTAGAAATGAACGCCTTACAGATAAAAACGAATTATTAAGAGACCGGCAATAACAAACAATGATTCGCTCGTTAAGTTAGGACTTTCTGATACATGCCACACGTTTCTAAACAACTGTACGAGTTTCTTCTATGCAACAATGGGTTTCATCTAAATATAATAAAACAAGGAATGTTAAGAAGTTTCCAAGAATTCGCAACTAAAATGAAGCATCAAAGAATGACCAGAGAATTTTATTAATGAAATAAAAAAATAAAGGTCTCAATAAATTTGAAAGCTAATAAAAAAGAAAGGAAGCAAAATAAATAATCGAAATTGCTTTTAATAAAAGAAATAAATGAAAAAAAATTAACAGCTCATTTAACGAGTGGTAATTTGCAAACATAAAGACAAAAAGAAATAGTATAATAGAATTCAGCCCGCTGTTTCACTTACGTTAAATTTACAAGTTAGTCTTACTCTTCGCACATTTTTCTTTCCTTGTAAGGATCTTAAGTTTGACTAACTTTTTTTATTTTAAAACTTTACTATCATCTCTTATTTTCCACTTACGGCCAGAATTGACGCGTGAATATGTTTACGCAAATTGTACTTGCTAACGCTTGCAACTTAAATACTTAAGTTGTGGGTTTTTGCCAAGAGCGTAGTAGAAGGAGAGAGAGTGAGCCATCTTGCCACGAGTCTTCACGTGAGCTTGCCATCAGTTACTGTCCTCCTGAAAGCTAAAGACGTATTGTAGTTTTCCGTAGTTTGCCTATTACAGACGTAGTAATTTAAAAGGCCAGTCATCTCATCTGTGTAAAATATTAAAAGTTAGTTCTTATTTAAATTTTAGTTTGTAGTCTTATATTTTTACGTTCAGACCACAAGTGGTTGGTCTATGTATCCCGAAGTGCGGGAGCGACTGTGAAATCGTGGAACAATAAAGGGTAATTTAAACTCTTCTCATCTTGTCGTCTTTGCTACACTCCATAGGATAGTTTGCAGTCAACTCACTGCCCAGTCAGGACACGTCATGTTCGCCAAACACATAAAAGGAAATACGAGTCCTGATATCCTTATATTCTATAATAAATTACTTAAATTTTTACCACATGCCATAATATACCACTTATTTCTATCAAACTTCTGCAAAATAAGTTGTACGGAATATTAAGTTATACGAATTTTGCATTTCGTTTTAACTTATTGGATTGAATTATCCACTTCGTCGATAGCGCATAAACCACAATAGAATAAATGAACTCTTTAAAATTCACTATATTTGTGTACCACAGCGACAGGTTCACTTAACAGCGTTACATCTCATTCCGTTTGTAATTCAGAATGCACAAAAACTATGTTTATCATCTGAAGAATTACCTAATCGTTGCCATATGTTCTATTCAAATATTGTAATAAATGTAAAACGATGTATAAAAGAAATTAAACAAACAAAAAAAAAAGAAACAGTTTTTCACAGACGATTCAGCAATTCTCATTTAATTAATTCAGTTCTCACTTCACGACAAGGCAAAAATATATTAAAAACTCAAGATATTTGTATTAAAAACTACGAAATAAATCTCAAAAACTTATATCCTCGAATAAATTCTATGATGGATTAAGCATTATTTAATTCGCAATAATAAAAGAAGGCGTTACCTTTGTTGTTGCGGAGCTTAGTTTCTCTAGATTCACAACAAATCCGCTATTCTCCTAAGTTCCAAAAAAAAATGATTAGGCTTAGCCGCACTTAAACAAATTTCAAATTGTTGATAATTCTACAAATCTTGCATGCAGATTTCCTAAAGACATAAAAACGTTAATCGGAAGGTAAGAAAAACATAATTCAATAATTTTTAAAACAAAGAATGCACAATTTACCAACATATAAGAATAAAAAACTGAGCTCACTGTGCCGAGTAACAGAGTGGATATATATACATATATTTACATACTTTTGGTGCTGCTGATTGCAACCAAAATAGGAGGTGCAGATCTACATGTTATAGTTTTATATACAAAATTTCAACGTTTTGGGGTTATGCGCGATAAATATGCTTCTGAGTTATGCGCGATACTCACATGTGTACATACGTACGCACAGATGCCACGAAAAAATCTCTTCAGAAGCCATTTTAAATCAGTTTTATAATTTTTTGAGGGAAAAAGAGTCCTTTATTCTGTCCTTATGTGCAGATGTCACACAAAAACATGATCAAATTGCATTCAATAGCGGTCAAAATGGATATTTTCGTTGAAATATGATACCCAAAATTTTTCACGATTACAATACATTTTTTTACTTCGTACAAGGAAGTAAAAATGTTGAATGATAAATTGTTGAAAGATTGTAACAAATGATTGAAGTTTTCTTACTTATGAAGTTTCAGAAACATTGTACTATCATTGTAAAACCCATTAAAAACAACGGCAATCATGGTCATTGCAATTTTGATCAATTAGGATCTTACGTTCATGACATATTTTCCTTCTAATATTTAAAATATATCTACAAACGCTATGACTTCAAATTCAAGTTATTTCCTTTTCTATTAATAAAATATCTAATTCAAAAAAGCCTATTTGACATCTGACTTGCTGAGAATTTATAATATATCCTCACAGTATCGTTTAACATGTTTGAGAATTCTAAAATATCGTACTGAAAGATATAGCATGTTAGATAAAAGGAGAAATTAGTAAAATTTATTTCACTAATGACTGCTAGTTCTTAGCTTTTTATAAAAGCACAAAGGCATATGTTTAAGACAAATGGATACTATTTTAAAATAATGATAAAAAATTAGGGGAAAAAAAAGGAAAAGGCTAGGTGCATGGTTGATTTTCGCAAATTTTTCCATCTATTACTTGTAAACCAACAAGTTTCCATTAGAAAGATCTCCACAATGGCATCTCTTTACTTAGATATATAGCCCTTGCATGCTTCCTCTTAGTTGAATAACCTTCAGTTATCTTTCAGTTTCTGCAATGTAAGCCCCTCTTTCTTTTTCTTTCTGATGATGATTGCAGCGATGACCCCATCTGTCTATGAGAAATAAAAAGGGCATAATTTTTGTCAGCTCTCATTGAAGCCAGGATCATCTGTTTAGCAAACAATTATTTTAAAATTCAGTCTTCGAATATGAGCACAAAGTACTCTATGCGTTTTCTACAAGAAAGAGGGTTGAGCTGTTGCATTTCCCTAACCATTCTTTTATGTCTAAAATTTAATCAGTTTCTTATTTACAGAATTTAAACATTTTTCGTTTCTAAAATTATTCAAAAGACTTCATCCAGCTCATGAATTAGATTACGGTGAAACTTTACACATGCGTAAAAATCTATCAAATTTAGAAATATTTATGATTTTAGCTTTGTCTGGTTGACCGATAACCGAGCGCATAAAAGCGCAAAATTTACCACGAGTTGTCCTGGATTATTTTTGGATGCTAAAGGGCTGACTATATAGAGATTTCATACTACTAGCTTCTCACACAGAACTTTTCTTTTTTATATCGCTTCGATTTATGGGAGATTTACCACTGCCAGTACGGGAAGCTCCAGTCGTATGATCTTTCAGTCCGGGCAATGCTTTCAACAGCCAGTCTTCGAGCTTTAAAAATGTATCACTAACGTGTGAGGAGCTGCGGCATTTTACCCTGTATTTCGCAAACAGCTAGCTAGTTAATGCAGCCATGTTTTAGACTTAACAAAATAGAATGCTCATGATGAACTATTGACCGCTGCTATTTGTTAATTCTGCCGACATTGGAATATGTGCAACATTGCTAATATCAACAAGAGCCTAGTTTTCTTTAAACTGATAATGAGTGTCATCTGGTCTGTCCCAGCTCTGGAGATTCACTGCTGAAGGGGCAACAAATTATGTGTCTTTTATCACCGAAGCCAAAAGCCATCTAAACTGTATAATAGGTATGCATATTTTTCTCGTGTGTAATGTATACGTGGGTGTTTTTCCTTTCACACGACATCAACGAGTTATACGTAAATAGCTAGAACGTGCTCTTTTATAATCTAATTCTGTATTTGTAAATGTGTTTAAAAGCATTATTGTAGAATTTCTTTCTTCCGCTTTGTGTCTACGATTTCTTCGATAATGGCTCTAAGATCGTTGCGTGTTCACATATGTATCTCGTAAATGTATTGATAAAATTCGAGGGAATAAAGTAAACTATTATCGACCCTTAAAGAAGAGATACCTATGACAGATTAATTAAAGTACATGGAACATTCCTATAAATTTGTCTTCTATCTGTTGACTTTTATAACTAGTTTATGTAAATAACATTTAAATTTCTTACCGTTATTGTTAATTACTCTGTAGAGACCTTACGTATTTTTTGGAAGCAGGAGTGATAAAAAAATGTGCAGTGCCTTCGCCGAGACTCGAACCATGGACCTCTCGAATACGCGTCGAACGTGCACGAAGGCGGGAGAAATACCTTATATACTCCCCCCTTTAAAAGGCGACGGGGGTTTCGGGGACTCAGTCGCCAAATCCTGGTGATGGAAAATCATCATCCTCCACTTATTTTAGTTCGGGAGCCACTGTAGAGACATTAAGTTTATTTCGAAGCAGGAGTTGTGAAAAATGAGCAATGCCTTTCCCGGAAATAGAACCATGGACCTCTCAAATTCGCGCTGAGTGTGCTTTACCATTACACCACGAAGACATGCGAAGAAAGCGGGAGCACCTCTCATAAAATAAATAGTTCATGCAGTTTCTTTACTTCATCGTTACGAAAATATATATCTGCAGTAAATCATTTTTGCCATCTTAAGTTACAACATTTTACTTTGATACATTAGATTTGCAATATTTATTTATTATTATTCTAAGCAGAATATTAAAGAAGAATTATTCTAAGCTGTTGGCCGTTATTTTAAACCGGGGATTCCAGTTCTCTGATTCCATGAATCTTGAAAGATATTCCACATTCGAATACTAGAACTTTCGAGCTTTATTTCGTCATTTAACTCTTTGGATCCTAATTATAAATTGACTCAAAATTTCGGGAATATCAGTTTCATTAACGTCAACAGAAGAATACATTTAAAAAAAAGGCTGGTCATATAAAATTGCAAACTTACAGATAAAATAACTCTCCAGTCAGACGCGAGGGAAAAAAGCATCTAGTAGTGATCATGAATGCCCCATTTCTTAAATTTTGGGAGGCAATTTAGTATTTTCTGTTTAGTACTTGTCTATGTTAACACTTGAAATAATCTTTTCAATGCTTTTTGTATTTAAAAAGGTTTTAATATAAAATATCTGAGATCTTACTCAAACACATTTATGAAATTAAGAAAATGATTCCCAAAATAATTTTTTTAAATATATACTTCATTTTCTACATTTCTTTTATATTTCCATTTGTAAATATGCCAGTACTTTTTTAAATGTATTTTTAGCCCAATGGAGCGTTAGCGCAGAAGGTCTATTAATTTCATTTTGGCATTTTGCGTCGATTCACTATAAACCGCGAATCACTTTTGAAATTGTTGCCACCAAATATTATCGACCTGTATTATACTAAAGAAATTAAATAATGAAGAATCTGCATAAATGTATATATGTTTCTCGAATTGTGATAAAGCAACGGTACCTAGAACCATCCAATTTTGAATACCGTACGTCTCCATCCGAACATGGGCATCTGGAAGCCCAAATTTGGAATTTGTTTTGTTACCTATTTCGTATTTTATAAAGCATTTATGGGTTTTTGATTAAGAAACTCAACGATTTCAAAGCGAGCCATGGCAACATTGTATGCGGAAAAAAAACATTCTTATCTCCAGCGCTCGAGTCTAAAGATATACTCTTCTAAATATTTTGTGATATTGCTGTTGAATTGAATTTTATGGTTTAAGTGCGAAGAACATGATATTTAGTAAATAAAAGTAACACACAAAACGTTAAAATAAAAGCCCCTTTGGGCGTAATATGAAATCTGAAAGTTTTCAGATTTTTTTTTTTTTTCATTAAAAGCTGATTTGAAATTTTGTGTTCCTTAAAAAAATTTTTCTTATTACTTCTTATCGCTTTTAAATGAAGTATCCAATAACTTTTTCAGTTCGAATTTGAGGAATCTATTTTAAATCAGTGGAATTTAAATTCCTATATCATATCCTTCCTAACAGAGCATTTTCTTTCTACTTGTTTATTACATTGCAGAAATCTAGGAATACATTGTCTATACATGGAAACCATTTAGGTTTCGTACCAGTTCTGCTGACAATCCATTCCCCCTAACACCGTACACCAACATCGTAAGAGACGGGAATTATCTTGTCATTATCCTACTAGGTTTAATTTCCAAAGGGAGATACGTATTCCGTGCTGGCAACATTGTTCATGCCATTAGTAAAACGAAATTCGATTCGGTTAATCGTCACAGGATCTGCTGCTGAGGTTTTAATTGACAGAGTGTCGACAAGGCGGTTGCATTGCTAATGACTGCAAGCGCGAGGAAGTGTCACATTAGAAATCACACACCCAGCCGGAAATTTGATTCCCGATTTGGATGGTTCAACATCCCGTTTTTGCTTTAAAAAAAGAAAAAAAAATCTTTTCTAAAATATTCTAATCGAAATATATGGCTCAGATTTCTGCAGTATTTTACGTCAGAAAGAAGGAACGTAGTTTCAATAGAATAGAGCCTTAAATATTCTAATTGTAATCATATCTCTTCCGGAGACGCAAAAAATCCGAATAATTATGCTGATTTCGGTATGTAGGACAAATATTTAATTATTGGGACGTAAATAAGAGGATTTTATTTTTCCTTTTATCATATTTTACTTCGATAATAATTAAAAAAAGTGTTGTTATTAGCTTAAATCCAAAATGATACCTTTTTTTAAAAAGCAGTGAAATTGTCAAGTTTATTTTAATCAACCCATTATTTCTTATGTTGAAATTTTCCTTCGCTTCTACTATTTTATCTACACTACCAGAAAATATAAATGTGAATTTAAATAAGGATCAAGAATCTGCGTTTAAAGGGACAGAAAAATCGCGAGGTAGCGAATCCATATTTTTAGGCTTCTGGGGTTCCACCCTTTTATTTAACAGTTAAATGTAGGAACCCTTTTACATCGATAAGCGAATAATCGCTTGAGGGTGTGAACAGAGACGTACGACTCAAGAAGGGTTAACTACGCTTCATTTCTGAAAATAAGGATCAACAAAGTCGGCTCCTATCTCGGAGCGTACAGCAAAGCCTTCACTTGGGCTTGAACTCAAATTAATATGAATTAAAGCTTAACTAATGCTTAACTAAAAGATATGGCCGAAGCTATCAGGATTCTAAGTAGTTGGCCCCTAAATCTCAATTAAGTAGGAGAAGCTATCAAGGGCCTGACGTGCGGCCAAGCGTAGTAATAGCTTTAGAGAAAGACGCAGCCCAAGGCAAACGCGTGCTAGTCAGAAACTCTGGCTCTTTAACGAAGTCGGTGAAACATCGACCTAAATACTACTTTTACTCATTAAACGAGTTTCTGAAAATACATTCTAGTAGGAAATTGTAAGCTGAAGCTGGAAGAGGTAGAAAAGTGAATAAATTATTTTAATTTGCCTAAAAGCACAATTAATTGCTTTTCCGATTGAAATAAAGCAAAGAAATTAATCTTTTCTTACACAACCCCTAAATTTAAATACCTTTTTTTGTATTAAAATGAAAGCTTTGCCCATAGTAGCACATCCAGTGCCATCTGTTATAATTAGAGCAGTATCTTTATATAGAGAAGTAATATCCTGCTATTTTTTTCGAAATCTTTAGGAGATTTTCAAAGATTTTCGTAAATATCAGATACTAGCGAAAGTACCCGATCCCAGTTAAGTTAGATTGAAAGTAATGCATATAACAACAGAGAGAACGATACCGCTGTAATCCTTCTCTAATAAGGATGAAAAAAATACGATTCATACTCATACATTTTTCAGTCTGATGCGGTATGGAACCCACATAAAAAATTTCGATAGAAAAATAAGCTAATTATCTCTCATTACATCAGCCAAATTACCGACAGAGACCTGGACTGCTTAACTAACACAGATCTTCCATTACTTTTTGCTGCAGATCTAAATTCTAAACATCCATCTTGGAATTCACGTAGAACGAACAATAATGGCACTGTCCTCGATAATTATGCTGTTCACAATAATTTAAAAGTACTCTGACCGAAAACCCCTACAAGATTTCACTACACAGGCTCTTCGGAAATTCTCGACAATCACTAAAAATATTATTAAACTCCTTACCTTGAAGTCCTACAGGAAATGTCATCTGATCACTTACCCGTTAAATTCATCCTAAATGGCTTTGAACAAAATGAACAAAATTTCAAACATATTGTTAACTGGGAGAAATTTAATACTATTATTGAAATCCCAAGTGCTCACCCTAATCTTGCTAACATTTCTGATATCGAAAATGAAATCCATAAAGTCAATTCCAGAATTCAAAGTGCTCTACGAGAAGTTACTACCATTAAAGCAGATCGCTCTCAAACTTCACTTCCAGATTACATTCGAGGAAAAATCAAAGATAAGACTAGATTGACAAAACCATGGAGAAGTACTGGAGATCCCAGATTAAAAAGACTCCTTAATCAAAAAATTCGAGAAATCTCTAAATTACTCAGTGATTATAGATCACGTAAGTGAGAAGAACTCCTAGATGACATGAAATATGACCTACCCCTATTTGGAAAATTGCCAGAGCTCTTAAAAAGCCATTTGCGGATCTCGGCCCACTCAATACCCCCCAATGGCACAGTGTATTCTGAACAGGAAATGGCGGAAGTTTTAGCTCAACAGCTTGAAAACACCTTTACTCCTAATCCCAACTTCAATTCTGAAACTGAAAAAGGAAGTCCAAGATTTCAACAAGAATTTAATTCATCGCACTGACGTATATTATTTATTGCCTACCTTCCCTAGAGAAATACAGAACGTCATTAAGAATCTGAATATCAGAAAAGCACAAGTATACGATTCAATCTCCAATAAATCTATCAGAGAACTTTCCTGGCGTTGCATTATATTATTAACAAATCTATTTAATGCCTGTTTTCGTTTAAATTATTTCCCACGCCAGTGGAAGCATGCTATAGCCATAAACTTCCTTAAACCAGGTACAAATCCAGAAGAAACCAGTTACCGCCCAATATGCCGGCTTCCATGCATTAGTAAAATTTTCAAAAAAATTATTCAAATTCGACTTAGCAATCACCTCGAAAAGAATAATATCATCAACTCCGAACAATATGGATTTCGCCGAGGACATAGTACTACGCACCAGCTCATTAATGTGAATGAATTTATTGCTGACGCTTATTAAGAAAAATGCTGTTGCTGCACAATTTTTAGACATAGAAAAGGCATTCGACAGACTATGGCACGCCGGCCTTCTCTTCAAAATGCAAAAAGCACTTATCTCTCTCAATCTCATCAAATTAATATACTCCTATTTAAAAAATCGTGCTTTTCAAGTTCTAATTGGAAAAAATCTCTCTCCAATAGAAGGATAATTAAAAGTGGCGTTCCTCAAGGAAGCATTTTAGCGCCGATCCTATTTAATATCTTCATTAATGACATGCCACAGCCATTAAATGCAAAAATCGCAAATATGCTGATGCTACTGTCGTTCTTAAGAAGTCTTTAAAACCGCAACTTGCTATTGACAAAACACGTTTGCAGTTAACATCCCTGATCATTGGTTCAAGATCTGAAGAATTAAATTAAACCCAAATAAGTGTAAAGTCCCTATTTTTAGAAGATATAAAAAGAATACTCCTGGCGAAATTGATATTCAGATTAATAATGTGAAAGTATCAGTTAACAGCTCCATTAAATACCTAGGCGTGCTCTTTGACGAACAACTACTGTTTAAGTAACAAACTATGAATGCATTACAAAAAGCTAACACAGGGGTTATTGCCCTTTATCCTCTCCTAAGAAGAAAGTCGAAACTTCATATAAGAGCAAAACGTATACTATACCTTACTATGATTCGACCCCTTTTACTATACGGTATTTCTGCCTGAAGCACCGTTGCTAAAACCTATTCTAAAAATTAGAAGTTTTTCAAAATAAATTACTATGGATGATTTTAAACTCCCCGTGGTATGTTTGGAACAAGCAAA
The DNA here is from genome assembly GCA_000611955.2 of Stegodyphus mimosarum. Classification (NCBI taxonomy): domain Eukaryota; kingdom Metazoa; phylum Arthropoda; class Arachnida; order Araneae; family Eresidae; genus Stegodyphus; species Stegodyphus mimosarum. The sequence continues at coordinate 26,608 of KK117988.1, read as the reverse complement.
TACTCAAATAAGTGAAGATCGATTCCATACATAACGAAATACTTTCTGCTTGTCATAACTTTTTCCAGAAAATGCAAAATTCAGAATACCACCATATAAGAGAACTTGTAAACTATGACCCAACTACTGAACTGAACATACTTTCAAAAGGCCAATAACCATTCATCACAATCCAAAATGGTAAATTTTTAATTGCTTCTCCAAGCTTAAATCTTCAAATTCCTCATACAACAGCTCAAATGACTCTTTTAGCCGCTAGTGGCGGCACTCGTCCATGGATTCGCCCTTTCGGCGTAATCATTCCTGTGCTCTTAAACATTTAAATAAAGCCAGCGCCCTCGGGCTGCAGTTTGTCAATGTTTTATTGAATGCGAATTTGACAAGATTGTCTGAATAAGATCTTCATTTTGAAAAATTTAGATGGATCAATATTTTTCATAATAATCTGCACAAAGCTGCGTGTTACTTAATCACTTAAATAGAAAGCTTTCTCTAAACAATATTTTATCTTAGTTTACAAATGCAAACATTTTGGTCCGCATTTTGTGTATGGTCCCTGAATATGATCTCCGATTTAAATATCAAATATCTTGTTCAATTTTTGTCATACGGGAGTTCATACGTTTCGTGTTTTAATTATTTTTTTTATAAAACGTACCTAAATAGAGACTACAGAAAACTGAAAAATAAAGTTGATTTACTTAATTTTTACAAAATTAGTGTCTTTAAATTTATAAATGTCAAAATATGAATATTTTCCTCATTTAAAACACTTTTGTAATCGGAAGTATACGTCTACGATGAATGGTTGCAAGCATATAGGCCGTGTAAGGTTTATTTGATCATGGCAAAGTACGTGAGAATTATCTGCGTAAGGAAAATGATGCCTTCGTGGAAGGCGCTCTATAGAAAACTGGCTCTTATCCGTATTACACATGGGAAAAACCTCGAAAACGTCTCTACAATCAACCCACTCTTCTGGAATCGAACTCAGAGCGAACTACCAGTGTTCGGCGAATTAGCGCTCAGCAACTGGTGGGTTCGGGGTAAGGAATCTTGTGGACGGTCTATATGTAATACTATAATGTTTATTTATTTACGGATTAGTTATTTGTGGTATTGTTATGTTTCTGGTAGACATCCTCTCCTTCTGCTCTCCAAAACGTTAATGCAAATCCTCGGCAAAGAAATTGTTAGTGCGAATTCCGGGCAGCGTAAAATTGTCCAAATTTCCTCAGTTGCCTCATTACCGAAATTTACCTTTTTTCTGCTATAAAATTACAGCTTCTTTATAATTATCTGTGGATTCTAACCTTACGCATCAAATATGATCCCTAATTTTTACCCTGCCCCTCTAACGTCCAGACATCTATTCATTTTTCCGCAACAGATGGTAAAGGATCAACTTATTATTACACTGCCGGGTCTGAAATTAATCTCCAGAATCAATCTTCACAACTCTTTTTGCCGTCGGGTGTAAGGCTCTTGTCTTTGCCAAGCTCTTATAACGGATTTGAGGGTTAAGCTTGTCTACATATACTGAGAAACACCCAAATAAAGCGGCGAGATTAGAAGTGCGATGTCTTGAAGCCCGAATGATGCGTTTATTATCTAAACACTGATCTGGTAAAATTCTAGAATATTAACTAAGAAAAATTAGCACTGATACCATAGAGTTAATTACCAGATTAAGTATGTGGCTGGAGCAGCTTTTATAACTCCAGGAAAGGTATCGTCACCTTAAATGCAAACAAAAGATTGTTGCTATTGATGATGAAAAAATATTCTTTCCTTAACTGTTTTTTCAAGTATAAGAAATCAGTTTAAAACAAATATTGATTAAATTTCATAACTCTTCCTGACAACAAGAAATATTTTTTTTAATTTTGAAGTTTTAAGAATCTTTTAAAAATTCGTAGCAATTTTTAGCCTAAAAGGGTTATTAGTCTCGAAACATCATTTTGCGTTGTTGCACTTTAATACATTGCTTCCCTTCTCCTTCGAGTTTGTTGCCATTCGAAAAAACATATGATATTATTCTTTCATGTTTAATCTGTCTGTTATTAGTTAACAAACTAAAATATTTAAAAGCAATGGATCACGTTCTTAATAAAGTTATTTTTTTTACTTTTTAATCTGATTGTTTTAAATAAAAAATATATAATATATATTAATATATATAATATAATATTTTATAGAAACAATTGTATGGAATTCTCTTTTGACATAGCATTCCCTTCATTTAAATCCACTACTTCCATACTCAACAAGAATTACTAAATAAAAATGAAACAGCAGTACAGCGATTGCCTAAAATCCATAAAATCTGTATAATTTTATTTTAAATTATTCAGTAGTAATATGAACAAAATTAAAATACCTGTAGTTTTTCATTTGCATTTAAAGCTATTTAGAAAGCAATAGAATAAACTGAAAATAATCTTTTAGTAAAAACAAAAAAACTTTTTCTCTGGAAATTTGTAAAATTTGTAGATGTTTGTTTATCTTCGTTTAAGCGGGTGTATTTCTTTAATCGCGTATGTAAATGAAGTAATCCATCTCTTTTTAACAGCTTTCCTGTCTAACGTGCTAACAAGTTAACTTTCAAACACTATATAACCCAGCTATCTCATCATCTTTCTTCAAATGTTTTTACAAATGCTTTTTTCTCATCATCTTTCTTCAAATGTTTTTACAAATGCTTTTTTCTCATCATCTTTCTTCAAATGTTTTTGCAAATGCTTTTTTTCTCATCATCTTTCTTCAAAAGTTTTTACGAATGCTTTTTATTTTGCCAATATTTTTCAATAAATCCACAAGAAGACTTATTTAAATTAATCAATTAATGGTTTTATTGAGAATAAAACTTTTCAATAATTAAAAGACCAGCATTAAACGTTTCATAAAAACAACGAGGTTATAAATATGACTGACTAAAATGTTTTAAAAGAAATTTATCCAATTCTGTAAATAATCAGAAATATTAAAATGCAATCCAAACCATTTGTAATTTTTTTTCAGATGATAATTATTTAACGAATGAGATACTAAGATTGCAAGAAAGCAATGAAATAATAATCTATTTTATCATTTATTAACCAACTAGTGACTTTGGCCACATGCATACCGATCTCAAAGTTAACTAGATACAACTTCAAACGTGTCTCGGTATACCGAGATGAAGATGATGTCAGATGAAGTCACTAGAAATTAATTAGGAAAAAGAAAAGAAAAGATAACATTGAAAAAAATATGAAATTTTTCAGATTTTATATTACGCCCAAAGGGGCTTTTTTTAACGGTTTGTGTGTTATCTTTATTTATTAAATATCATGTTCTTTGCACTTAAAATTCAATTAAATTTATTTAATTTACAATTAAACTTAATTAATAAATCAATTCAACAGCAATATCGCAAAATAATTTTAAAATAAACATCTGTTTAGAATTTCTGATACACAGTCTCGCGCGCTGGAGATAAAAATGTTTTTTTTTTCGTACAGTTTTCGCATTGCTCGCTTTGAAATCATTGAGTTTCTCAATTAAAAATTCGTTAAACTGTTACAAAATATGAACTCGATAATAAAACAAATTCCAAAATCCAAAATTTGGCTTCCGAAGTAGAGATGTAGAAGTAGAGCCCATATTCGGAGGAAGATTACGTTATTCAAAATTGGATGGCTCTAGGTACCGTTGCTTTATCACAGTGCGAGAAACAAACATACATTTATACAGATTCTTCATTATTTTATTTCTTTAAATATAACACAGGACGATAATATTTGGAGGCAACAGTTTGAAAAGTGATAACGGACATTTACAGTAAATCGACGCAAAATGCCGAAACGAAATTAATAGCCCTTTTGAACTAGCGTTCCGTTGGGCTAATAAATTTTAAAGAAAAAATTGAAAAGGGTATTTAATTAAAAATGTATGGCATAAAGAAAAACTTCGGAGGAAAATTTTTTAAATAAATAAAAACGTATAGTGTATGAATAATAAATTATAGAAAAATATAAGTCAAATAAATGCTCTTAGTGTTTAAAGTTATAAAACAGGGTAGACTGACTGTCTTGAATTCAGTTTCTGTGGTTAAAGAGAAAATAATACTACCTTATGTATAAAGTATATACATTAACGAAAATTCTTTAGAAAGTTCTTCAGGAAAGAGAGTAAGCCATTGTAAATTAATTAGCTAATCATTATAATAATCAGTTACTAGTTAAACCAATATAATAAATATTAATTAAAAAATTACGATTCGAATTAAAGAAATAAAATTTAAATGATGGTTTCAGATACCCCGAAGAACATGAAACATAAAAGAACATGAAAGTAACATGAAAAACTGCGTTACGAAGAAAAGAAATTAATTAAGAAATAGCAAATTAAAATGGACATAGGAATAAAAATAAGGTACGAAAGGTGTGAATTATTTATAAAATAACGAGTTAAATAATTGAGAATATATCGATATTCCTTTCTGTAAAATAGTAGATTGAAACACGAAACTAAAAATTAACATTAGAAAATATAAAATAAAATTTGTAAACTACATAATAATGCACGGAAAAGATTAACTAAAAAGAAAACATTGAGGAAAATAAAAATTTCAATGAATAATAGATTTGACTTTGATTGAGTTAAACTGTAAAATCTCGTACATAAATTTAAATAATATTCTTCGCCTAATATAACTAGTTGCTTTCCTCGTGGTCGTAGAATAGCAGCAAAGTAAGTTTAGAAGACACTGTAGGGCGGCAAAACTTATCTGTTCTTAAAGGGAATGCACGCGAAGCTTGCATTCATTCCAGATTTCACGTAGGGGGAAAATTACGATGTAGATTTCTGAATATGCTGCTGTACATTTTCATCTTTTACCGCATATACTTTACGACAATTTAGAATTCTGGTAAGATACCATGTAAGTGCTTATGCTCGTTTTTGAGCATTTGCACGGCTCAAACCAAGCAAAATATCACTTAAGTTGACATAGCCATACGCATGTCGAAAAGTGTTAGCTCGCGGTTAACTAAAGTCGCCGAAAATGGAATAGCTGTTGGTCGCGAAAAGACCACTACACCTCAGAATCATAAATATGCAATCCTAATTGCGGAGAAGGATAAAAATCTTATTCCTAACTAGACCGTATGCGGTCGCTTATTATGTTGGTTGACATCTGAGTTCAGACAGCGTCGGCTGTGGATGTGTAACATGCACAAACCAAATAGTTAGGACCCTTTCGGGGAGTTTTAGTGAGACGAACAACTAGAGTTGCGAATGTTCCTCCTCATTTCGTCAGAGTGACTTAAAAAGGCCGATTTCGTCACTTGAGTAGGGGGGGAGAGAACTCCAATATCACCTTATTTCGAACTCGGATGCCACAAAAGGGGTGTAGAAGTACAGAAAAATATCACTTATTTCGAACCTGAGTGCCACAGAAGAAGTGTAAATGTTTAGAAAAGGCAAAAAATATGCGATGAAAAGCAAGAAATACAGTTCTATGCAGCTATAAAATTATCAATTCACAACCAGTTACAACAAAAAAGCTGTAAAATTATGCATAAATAGAATTATAAATTTTCTAATTTATTCCATCAGAGAAGTAAAAATTAGACTTAATTCATTTACTTCATCAGAGAAGCAGAAATTGTGTTTACAGCCTGCAATGTGGTTTTTGCAACAGATCTGTTATCATGTAGCTGAATTTAGAATGCCAGTTCAAAATCCATAATTTTAAATAATAGATACAGAAAGTAAGGTTATTATAGTCCTATGATTTACATTTCCTCAAACAAAATTCTCAAAACCACAGATTTAAATCTACATCAGTGTTTAAAAAGAGTAAAATGTTAATAATAATTTGTGTGTTACCAGTTAATATGTTGGGTAAGGTGAAGGAAAAGTAAAAACACCTACTTAAAAAAATTACCCCAATTTAATAACTTATTGGACACAAAGAAAGCTTCTAATATTAATTATCTACTTAAAAACTAAAAGAAATTTCCTTCTGAAGGAAAGTTTAAAAAATTCCTTTTTTTTGGAATAAAAATCTCCACTTAAAATTTCCACATATTAATAGTAAACTCTCAATCAAATCTATTTAAATGTGTCTGATTTTCTTTCCTCGCTTACATTTAATTATTTATTTCAAACACTTCCGATTTTTATTTAACCTGAAGTAAAACTTCGCTTAGAGAAATTTTATATTACAGTGGATCAAAACCGGAAGAAAATGCCCCAACAGTGTACGATACAGGTATTTGTGGTATTTTTAAGGATATTAATTAACATAATACTAATTCTGTTCTTAAATATTTACCCTTTAACGACGTTGCTATGATTATTTACCTTCATTTTTGTTTAACATGTTAATTGGAGCTAATGAATGATTTCTGCTGCTATATAAAAGCTAGTAAATTTTACATCAAGTTGCAGTTAAATAGGGTAAAGTAATTAGTCTGTTTTAAGCAAACACACTTTTATTTTGCTCAGGGCTTCCAAAGGTCGTTCGAGTCAAAACTTTCGAGCGTTTAATCGGACAAAGTAGTTCCTTCCATTCTTTCAATCTTCTAGTCATTTGTTTTACATTCTGAACATTGTGCCTTTTGTGTAACTTCTGTTTAATTGCGTAAGCGCAGTATTTTTTATTATTCCTCGAGGATAAAAGAAGTTGAATTTTATTAACTTCTGAATTTCAATTAAACACAACCGATTCTGTACCAGATACGTAAAACATACGGCATTAGAAACATTTTTATTAATTATACTAACCACAAATATAATAAAAGTCATAGACTCTGCATTTGAACAAGCTGGCACTAGCCATGAGAGCAGAAAAAAAATCCGAGTACGCAATGTAATTTCAATAATAGACATCAGTGACACTATTAATAATTTTTTTAATTTCATGCTTTTTTGTGTCTTATACACAATGCTTCTACAACGTTTCAGGACTAAATTTGTACAAAATCAAAAAAGTTGAAGAAAATAACATTCTTATTTCTTAGCCTTCAGCATTCAATCCTTAAAAGTGTATAAATGCTTGAGACTTTCATTCAGCTGTATAATTCTTTCGCAGAATTAATCTTTTGGAACGCAGTAAAACCTCGATTCAGGAACGTTTCTTAAAGTCCATTTGGACATCTGACATATTCGCAACCAAAACGATTCTCCCTGCGTCAATCAATATAATGCGGATTAATCCGTTTCTGAACCACAGTTGATTGCTAATTTAAACCTTACGATGGTGCTTTGAGAGCAAGTTGTAAACACAAAACCAATGGAAATCATTAAATCGAAGACAAAAAAGGTGAACACAATATTAAATAAATAAAATAACACAAAATTTAATTTAATTTTACCTTACCGTACGAAGAATAGACAGCGTAGGTGAAAACTGTTGGAAAAGGGAAAGGGAAGACTCATTACAGTTTGGATGAAGAATCTCTTTCCATCAGATACATCTCAGATACCTTCTTTTGTCTTTTCTTTGTATCTCAGCAATCTTCGGCTCTGCTTAAGACTCATCGGTTTTCATTTTACTCAAAATTTGCCAGGTGTGATTTCTTACGTTTAAAAAGTTCCTAAAGAAAGACATTAGATTGCTACTGAAAATACTTATGCTGTAGCTTACTACTGTTTATCAGAGTGGTTCCTACATGAAAAGTTTGCACCCTACCTCTTTTGTCCTAAATTCCGCGGATCATCTTAACCCCCTTCCTATAAACACGTTTTCTCAGTAATTGTTTTTTCTCAGTTGCTGTTGCTGCTGCTGTTGTTGTTTCTTCTAAAATTTTGTTAAATTTTAGAAATAATAAAATTCAGTTCATTTTTGTGGTGCTTTACTAACTCCTTACGTATTACTTGTTAATTTCCAAGGCTAGAGATACAGTATCGTAATAGTTAACAAAAACCTTCTGATTTTAATGCCCTCAAAGTCTCTGCTGTATTACAGTCTGGCGTTCACTTTCTCTAAATCGAACTCGTAGTCCGGCAAATCCCTTGCTGTCAGGCTTTGTTAATAAGGGTTAAGCAATCAAAAATGTTAAAAATATGTTTACAGTTGCCATTTAATGATAATCCTGAGTTAGAATTACCTCAGAACACATTTTATAATCATTTGTTGCCAACTTGGATATTCGTTCATCATTCAAGACTCAAGGCATCGTTCATCGCTCGAAACGACTTTTGTTTAGATAATATTTTCGTGAATAGATTTGTTGGTGACTAGAGACATTTTAAATCTGAGGTTTCACTTGCTTTCAAGACTCTGATTATGGTTTTCCTGAATCTCTTCAATATTATTAAAATAAGGTCCGCGAAATAAGACTTCACTAGAGAAGAAAACCTATTCTGCAAAGAACAAATCTGGTGAATAAGAAATTTGGTTGAGGATTGTGACATTTTTCCTTATCAGAAATTACTTGATGTCAATGATGATGACAAATGTGTTAGATTGTTAGGTTATGTTAGATTAGATTGTTAGATTGTCTAATGGAAGTCTGTCCCTTAAATCATAATAAATAAAATATTAAGTTTATTAAGTAAGAAATAATAATAACTGTCTATTTTATAAAATATAAAGTTTTTATTATTTATTACTTTCTAGAATATAAAGCTTATTTTCTGCCCTTCAGAAGAAATTCCTTACGAATAATCCCTTTCTAATAAAAAAAAAACGGTAACAGATATTGTTTTTAATCGAGATTTCTGAAACCGAAATTTCTGTGGTTAGAGAGAATCCTTTATAATCTAAGCAGATGACTGCCGTTTTGTATCAGAATCAAAAGCAAAGCACCAATTTTACATTTAGTTACAGTTTTAATTTTAATCTGGATCAGCTATATATTAATCTCACGTATGATGATAAAATTTTAAAAGTAATGCATTTAAGCCGGTATTTATTAACTTCGTGAAAATAGCAAAGGTGTCTGCTAATAGCCACCAAATTGCAAGAATATTTCCTTATGTAATTTTACAGTATAATCATGTTATGTCCTTTTAATTTTTTTATTTCATCATTTATCTTTTAACCTTAAAAAATTAATTCAGTCTTTTTCCTGGACATAATCCTCGCATTTCTGAGCGTAATATCAAGATTTTATTGTTGCCTAAAATTCATCACCTAACAAAACAAATAATTCTTAATTTAATTCGCTCGATTCGAAAAAAATTATTGTTTTTACAACGTCAGCGGAAACTTTCTGTGATATATTTGATATTTGTTTTATCACAAGTGCGTAACTATGAAGACAGTAATCAGAATTTTAATGTGTGTGGGGGGGATTACAGTTACTCGCGATGTAGTCTCTTTGTTCGTTGGACGCAAAAAATACGTGCATTCCCACACAGACGAATGGTTCTTCCTTGTTTTCCGCAAATTGCTTTATTTAAATGGGATTGAGAGGGGATTATTCATAAAAACAGATCTATTTCCTATTATTTTAAATAACAGTAACAAAAGAAATAAGAAAGTACCACTTAGTTATTTTTTTTTATTATTATTATTATTTTACAGTCTGCATGTTATCTAAGTATTCATTCAAATGTTGATTTCGACTTGCGGAATTCCTTAATTACATTGGTTTGAATTACTTGATTATGCTAATTCTCAAATAACCTCACTTTTTTAATACTATTTCAATTAAATTATTCCAAATAATAGTCGTATAATGTGCTCGGAATTATTTTGCGATATTGCTGTTGAACTGAACTTTATGTTTTAAATGCGAAATACATGATATTTAATAAATAAAGGTAATCCACAGAACGTTAAAAAAACGCCCCTTTGGGCGTAATTTAAAATCTGAAAGCTTTCAGGTTTTTTTTTTTTTTATGTATAGTGTGATAAAATTAAGAGCACATATATACATATGTACTTTATATACATGTTGCTACATACATATATAGTGTATATATATGTACATACGTATCCGAAATCAAATTGCTTATTGCATTATGATTTAGATAACTAAATCATCTAGAAAGAAATCAAACTAGAAAGAAAAACTAAAGGGGTTTTTTTAGTCCAATGGGGTTTTGTCCCTGAAGGACTATTGTTTTCGTTTTGCGATTTTGAGTGAGAAACATTAAAAGTCTGAATTACTTTTCAAACTATTGCCACAAAATATTGCATCTCTGTATTATATTTAAAGAAATCAAATAATGAAGAATCTGCATAAATGTATGTGCAGGGTGTTTATAAAGTCCCGGACCATTTTGATGTTTAATAACTCATAAAATAATAAAGGTAGATTAAAATTAAATACATAAATGGTTAGATAGACTCAAAACGTTTCATGACCCTTGTCAACGAACTTCTACGTACGCCCCCTTCGTCGCACGGAGAATATCAAGTCGATATTCAATTTCACGCCAGGTACCGGCAAGCATGTCGGCATCCACAGAGGCTATTGCGGTTGTAATTCTGCCTTTTAGGGCATCAATGTTCGACTCTCTCCTCCTGTAAACGTTGTCCTTTACAAATCCCCAAAGGAAAAAGTCCAGCGGCATTATATCAGGTGAGCTGAGTGGCCAAGGAATTGGACCTCCTCGCCCAATCCATCTTACTGTAAAATGGTCATTCAAAGAATGACTCGGTCGTGCATTAGTCCATACCACGCATTAACCTTTGGGGAATCCCTTTGTGCCTCGCGGTATTCATGGGGGTTTTCAGATCCCCATATGTGCACATTATGGCGATTAACAATGCCAGAAAGATGAAAGGATCTTCGTCGAAGAACATTATGCGCTTCAGAAATTCAGCATCATCTTCTATCCGCCTTAGCATATCTGTTGCAAAGGCCATCCTCCTAGGCCTATAATAATGGGCAATAGTTGCCAAAAACAAAAGAGAGAATGCAATTAATAAGCAGACGATATTTAGAAAAGTACAGATATTTAGACTGGAAAATGAAATTATCTGAAATTAACCACACGCGCAGACGATATTTACAAAAGTAAAGATATTCAAATCTGAAAAGGAAAATATGTAATTCCAACAATAAATTATTCCATCAATAAATGCCATAAGTTTCTTTATATCTTCATTATTTTATGAGTTTTTAAACATCAAAATGGGTCCGGGACTTTGTAAACACCCTGTATATTTCTCCATACGTGATAAAACAACGGTACCTAAAGCCATCCAATTTTGAATACCGTACGTTTCCACCTGAATATGCGCATCTGGAAGCCCAAATTTGGAATTTGAAATTTGTTTTATTATCTTTTTCATATTTTATAAAACTCAAAAAAATTTTTGATGAACAACTCAACGATTTAAAAGCGAGCAACGGCAATACTCTACGGGAAAAACAAAACCTTTTTATCTCCAGCGCGCGGAACTGTGTATCGGAAATTCTAAAGATACGCTGATTTTAAATTGTTTTGCGATATTGCTGTTGAACTGAATTTTTTGGCTGAAGTGCGAAAAACATGATATTTAATAAATAAAGTAGCACACAAAACTTAAAAAAAAACTCTTTGGACGTAATTTAAAATCTGAAACCCTTTAGATTTTTTTCCCTGGAAAGACTAGCGCTAAGCGGACTTGACTTCTTCAGTTTTCTTTCTGTAGCCCTTTTGGATTTTCTTCATCCGACTTAATAGCTTTATACACAGTCCAGTCACATTAATGTGACCACCACGTACTTTCCATGTCAGAGTTAGATAACCAATCACAGAAGGCAGGTGGCAGCACAGCGCAGTTGAGCGTATATAAAGGGTGTGCGAGGGCTTCGGAAAACATTTCAATCGTTGGCGTAATGCAGAAACGAAGCGATTTATCCGACTTCCAAAAGGGCATGATCGTTGGCTTTCGGGCCAAGGGTGGAAGCATTTCCGAAACGGCTGAGTTTGTGAACTGTTCGCGTGCCGCCGTGGTAAAAGTGTACCGTGCATGGCAAAATGGGACTGTCCAAAATCAGCGACGTGGCAAATGTGGTGCACCACGGGCCATAGATGACAGAGGCGAACGACGGTTGCGGAGATGCGTTCGGGCAGATAGACGGGCTACCGTTGAGCAACTGACCACCAAAATGAACCAAGGGGCTACCAAAAGTGTCTCCCAAAGTACTATTCAGCGAACATTGCTGCGTCTGGGCCTCCGAAGCAGACGCCTGGTTCGTGCACCTATGCTGACTGCTGTTCATCGACGGCGAAGGCTAGAATTTGCACGCCAGTACAGCAGCTGGACGTCCACTGAGTGGCGACAGGTTGCGTTTTCGGATGAATCGCGTTTTATGCTCCATCGGACAGATGGACGTTGGCGTATAAGGCGTGAAACCTCTGAAAGGAACCACCCTGCAACCATTGCCGGAACGGTCCAAGCTGGAGGCGGGAGCATTATGGTCTGGGGAATGTTTTCCTGGCATTCTCTAGGTTCACTGATCATTGTGGAAGGCACAATGGATCAATACAAGTACGCATCTGTCCTTGCGGACCATGTTCACCCCTACATGCGCATTGTTTTTCCTCAGGATGATGGCATCTTCCAGCAGGACAATGCGAGGTGCCATACAGCTGCCAGTGTACGTGCGTGGTTCGAAGAGCACCAGGATGAGTTTACCGTCCTCCCCTGGCCAGCAAACTCACCTGACTTAAACCCAATCGAGCATCTGTGCGACCATCTCGATCGAGTTGTTCGCGCCATGGATCCTCAACCGCGTAATCTAGCGCAGCTGGCCACGGCATTAGAGTCGGCATGGCTCAACATCCCAGAGAACACCTTCAGGGACCTATGTGACTCTCTTCCTGCACGTCTCGCAGCAGTCCGCTCTTCGAAAGGTGGTTATTCTGGCTTTTGACAGATGGTCACATTAATGTGACTGGACTGTGTATTTCTTTCTGTGCGGAAAGAGTAGCCGATGTTGCAGATTTTCGTTGTCGAATTACGGAAGTGATAGGAGAATAGAACTGCTTATAGTAATCATGCTTTGTAATGTGGGAATGAGATAAAGTATCGTCTAGACCAGTGGTTTGGTTTGGTTTTTTGATTATGGCAAGGCATTCCAGAACTATCTGCTAAGGTAAGAGATGCCTTCGGGTTGGACTTTCTAAGAAAAACTGGCTAGTATACACATTAAAAATGGGGAAAACCACGAAAACGCCTATGCGCCAGCCCGTTCCCCGGGATTTGAAAGGCGAATGAACTACCAGTATTCAGCGACGCATGGCCGATGGTGGGCCTGCTAGACAATGTTGGCAAATTTATGACACAGGTGTCTTAAGGGACAAAATTTGCATAATGCAAAAATACTTGTCTCTTCCAAAGGCATTTTCATTGTTAACATGTGGCGCGCTTATTTTGGATGCGTTCGAGTGCATTCTTGGCAGATGGATGTACTTCGCTGGTGCGAGAGACAAAGATATACAGAGTTCGACGACATACCTTGCGTATCGGACAATTGATTACATCGCTATATATTTGCTGGTTATGCATAGTGTCTCCAAATTACTTTGCACAAGGAGTTAATCCAAAAACACTGTAAATCGTTATTAGGTGAGAAACCCCTTAACCCTATATTATGTAATTTTTCAGGCATATATTTTTCTTCCTCGTGAAAAAATTCTCCTATGAGATTTTTTGCAAATCTTTACTTTTCTGTTTCCTAAATTATGAAAAACATTTTCGAATATCCGTCAATCTCTCTGTCTGTTAGAGCGAAAGCTCAAAACCTACTTGACCAAATTAAATGAAATGTTTTTACAGATTAAGCACTATCTTAGTTGGAAACCGAGAAACACTCGATTCGGATATGTACCTTAAAAATTAATTTCTATTCAGTGTCGCTTTAAACTGTAGTATACATTTAGCTTTATTAACCAGCTATTTTATGTTAATTTGCTTTCCTGTCCTTCTCGCTGGAAAACGAGAATGGAAATTCTCCTGCCATAATGTCAAATTTAGCACATGTGTATTCAAATGAGGTAGAAAAAAGATAGTACTTAAAGGAAGGTTTTAGAAGGTAAGAATCAGAGCTTATTCCTCCCGCTGAAAGCCACGTTGTTAATTTGATTCTCTTGAGAGCAGTATTCTTTGGCGTTACAAAAAAAAATTAGGCTTGTCACATTAAAGTCAATGTGACAGCCATTGGACTTTTCACACTGACTTTAGGTCACAACCAACTTGCGCATTGCTCTATTTCTGTAACCGTTAGACTAACCTAACATTAATTAAAAGTTACTTAGTTAAGTCAAATTCATTATCTTTTATTTAAGCCATAAATGTTGGCATCTGTAAGCACGAATGGTGCCATCTGTTAATTTTTATTTGAGTTAAATAAAGAGATCGTTTACACCCTTTTTCAGTCTCTGTGGTATTTTACAAGACATAGGGATAATTCATTTTAAATCTTTAGAAGTTTTATACATTTGATGCTATCATAGCGCCGAGACTTTATAAACTCTTAAACATTTTTATTTTATTTCCAAAAATATTATCATTAGTAAAAAATGCTAAGAATAACTTCGTAACATCTTAATCTTTTTGCAGATTTTTTTCCTCGTCTTAAGTAATCTCAGTGATAATCAAAATACAGTTAACCTTCAAAAGTTGAAAAGTGAAAAAACGTTCTGTAAAATTTTTGCAATAAATATAACCTACTTTCCTGACTATTTATCTATTTTTGCATCCTTGCGATGGAGAATTCAAAGAACAAAAAAGCAAGATTAGACGCTATATGTGGAAGTAGCAGTAGCCGAAGACCGAGATATACGGGACTGTCGACAGAAATAACAGATCGAAAATGGAATACATTTCTGGACAGCCACATCTCTCCTGTATAAGAGCCAATTCCATTTTCTCGTTAAGTTGCTAGTATGCTCTAGAAATTTAATATTAACGAGTTGCGGATTGCTCACACATTGATCAGCATGGAAAAACCTTCAGTGAAGGAAAATTTATTTCAGAAACATTTTTAAGTTGTGCCCAGCTCTATTCCTTGATATGAAAAATAAAGATGGCATTATTAAGAAAATTTCTCATTTATCTTAGTAGAAAGAAATACCATCGAAGATAGAGTAACTGAACTTGAAAAAAAAAACATGCAACATAAAATTAAAAGAAGACTTAAATGATTGTAAATACTTTTCGATTCCGCTTGATGAAACAACTGATATCACGCTCGGTTGATCATTTATTCTGATGGTTTCCCAATGAAAGAAAAGTTAGAATCACTGCCAATAAGTACATCGTGAAATGAAATGTGTAAGGTTGTTATAAAAACATCTAGCGACGTAAGTATTGATATGTCTAAGACTGTGTCATTCACGAGAGATGAGGCACCAAGTATGGAAGAAAACATATGTGGGATTTGTGAAATTGCTTACGGAAAATATTAGACATTCACTTGTACATTTTCATTGCATTATCCACCAGGGGATGTTGCTTCTGAAAATGGGATTCTTAAAAGTGAATGATTTAACATAAGTTACAATAATAGTGAGTTTATAACGTCTCGATCCCTTCACAAGCAAGAATTTTCTGCACTTTTACAGGAAGCTGATTCAACTTATGGTCGACTGCTGATGTTCAATAATGTGAGATTACTAAGTCGAGGTAAAGTACTTGAATAATTTGTAGAGCGCTTTGTAGAAATAATGTGTTTATTGAGGGTAAGGGTGAGGCAAACTTTCCTTAAATCGATGGTCAGAAGTGGGTCTGCCATTTGATGTTTCTCGCAGGAACATTCATATGAATGAAATTCTATTCATATGAATGAAATAAATTTAAAATTACAAAGTTTTGGCAAAGGCTATAATTTTATGTTTAAATACACATCAAATCTCTTGAAAGTAAACTTAAAATTTTGAAGCGAGACATAAAAACTAAAACTTATAAGTATTTTCCGCGGATAAAAAAGTAATTCGAGAAGGCCATCACAGCTAGTGAAATGGAGTACATACACATGCACCGGAATATAGTAAACTCTTTACTTGAACAATTCAGAGAAAGATTTAACGAATTTAGAAGCCTGAAACAGACTATTAAAATAATTAAATATCTGGATGGGGTAGTTTACAGTAATTTGAAATTAAAGGATTTTCAACGGATGCATATAGATGAGTTAAGCATTTGGATTCATATGTTTGTAAGGTTTATCCTAAATTTTTAACGGTTATCTTTAATTTAAGCTACTTTCCTGTCCATCCCAATTTCAGCTTACAATTTCCTACTAGTATGTGTTTTTAGAATCCGTTTAATGCAAATGAATAAGAGTAGTATTTAAGTCGAAGTTCTACTGACTTTGAAACAGAGGCTCAGAGTTTCTGACTAGCGCGAGTTTGCCTTTTGACTACGACTCTCTAAGCTGTTACTACGCCCGGCCGTATTACATGTCCTTGATAGCTTCGCTAGCTTGTTTGATATTTAGGGGCCAACTACGTAGAATTTTGATAGCTTCGGCTATATCTCTTTAATTAAGTAAGTCTTATTTCTTATTATTTTGAGTTCAAGCCCAAATGGAAGCTTTGCTGTACGCCCTGAGAAAGGGGGCCATCTATCAATTATTATTTTGAGCAATAAAGGGTAATTAACCCTTCTCAAGTTTACGTTTCTGTTCCTGAAATAAAGCGATTATTCGCTTAGCTGTTCATTAGATTCCTCTATATTTAGTTGTCAAATAGTAAAAGGGTGGAATCCCACATGATTATTAAACTTTCGTAGAAATTTAATAAATACTATGTTATAATTTAATGCTGCAATATATATTAGTTCACACATCCCAAATAGTTGGTACACAAATAGTTTATTTGGTATGTATACGTGATATACAAACCAACAATCGCCACAATGGAATCGTTCCAGGCTTATGGTCATCATGGTATTGGAATTTTAGGTTAGAGTTTGTAACTTGCGTCCTTTGAAGTATAGAACCTACATGTCTTTTGGACCAACATGCGTGAAGAGTCGACTGACGTTTTGGTACGACCGTTGCAAAGATATGTGAGTGTAATGTTTATATAACTGAATGGAACGTTTAAATGTGTGTTTCAAAAATAGTTGTCATTGTCTACTAAGTACTCAATGCTCTTTTACTGCCATTCTGTCTCTCAACTCCCAAATCCTCTTAAAACCCAACCATCAGCAGTTGGGGCGGTAGTAGGAGCTTCTGCTATCCGTCTGTTCTCTTATCCATCACGACAGCGGGTAGTCAAAGTTTTTTTCGTGTTTGATATTTTACTCGTACGATACTTAAAGCTTTTCTTTAATATTACATGGACGTGACATTTTTAGACTGTTCCAAAGATGATGAAACTTCAATATTCTGTTCTGTCTGACATTTTCGCACAATATTTAAAATTCTCTAATATTATGTGGGAGTTAAAGCTATCAATAATCGTGCAATTACCTCTAATAATTGTTCAAGGTGCCATGCCCTTCTTATTTTGCCTCACATGCTAGAATTGTTTATTTTAGAAAGACAAAATTTCCAGACTATAAATCAGACTACAAACGAGACTCCATGAGTCAAACAGTTTTAGTGCAAACGAAAAATTCTAGAAGGAAATTAAAAGTGCTATGTTGAACATAAAAACGATAATAACGTCAAAGAGACTTACTGCTTTATAGAGTCCAGTACTTTAAACACAAATTCTCTATGCATTGGAAAACTGTATAATATCCCTCAATAATTTGTCTAGATAAAATGTCGAGGAACCTAGTGAACTAAATAGAGGAAAGTCGCTGAGTTCAAGTAGTTGATACAGAAGAAGGGTTAAAATACCATTTCATTCACTCGAAGAAATAATGACAGATAGCACCTTCTGGGTCTTAACAGGAAGGCCTCCACTAGAGCTTTTAAATTAGGATGAGAAATTAATCTAATACTAAACTAAATAGACTTTGCCGAAGTTAGACACAAATACCTAACGTAGTTAGCCCTTAAATTAACCTGGACGGCGATTCTCAACAGGCACGTACTATACGGTCGAGCGTAATAGATTCAAGAACGAAGTAGCCACAAGACAAACACGTGCCACTAAGGACTCCTAAGCACTCTCTTTTGAAGTAATTTAAACTTCCTTTAAATACTTCTTCTAACTCATTTGCACTCAACGTGATTCTAAAAACTCATTCTGAAAGGGAATTGTAAGTGGGAAACAAGAATTGAAACGAAAGATTTCAAAATTAAAAATACCTGTTATAAAATTGAAATACACCTTCCAACTGAAGTATTCACTTTATTCGTTTTATTGAGATGTTTACTTTATTGCTGGAGCCGAATCTCGGAAACATATCGAAGTTTCTCAATATCCGTAATAACGAGTTTGAATGGTGTAGTTTATTCAACCGATACTGATACGTATACGTGATGCATTATATTATGCATTGCGAGCCATTTTCTGTCTTTTAACCTTTTAATTTGTTTATTTAGTTTGTTAACAGTATGTTAATTTTTGCATATTTTTAACAAGCTAGAAATTTTGCCATTGACCAGTTGCAGGGTACTAAGAATTTATTTCTCTTTTTTAAGACCCTCGTATTATTATGTACACTTTTCCCAAAATATTATTAAGAAATTCAGCTGAAATGACTTCTTAAATGGCTAATTTACGTTTTACTGAGTGTACTTTAGGAATATTGAAGATATATGAAAAAAGCTTGAATATCACCAACTGGCAACAACATATTTATCGCAGATAGGAGCTTATTACGAAGTAGAAACATTGAATATCTCGAAGAGGGTAAAAAGCGCAGATGCATATCCAAGTCGAAAGCTCTATCATGTGCTGCCAATTGTTTGTTAGAAAACTATCCATTTTAAAGGAGTCAATCAAAATAGATCTTTATTTTTCAGGAAGTAAAGTATTTTAATAACTTTATTTTAGAGAAGGATTTGCGTGGCTAGTAGCAAAGAGTTTGCTGAGCTTAATAATGCCCATAATTTACTAAAGAACTGTAGCTATATAAATGTTTATATCTAGCAATCCGCTTTACAAGTTATGTAAGTAAGACCCTACAATCGCGATTACAATTTATAACGTATAAAAAATCCATATACTTAACTATGTATTCATAGACTAACCCTGTTCACTTAAATATGAATGATGTAAATGGAATACTAATTCATTTCTGAG
>KK117986.1:227943-246262 GCA_000611955.2 Stegodyphus mimosarum | reverse complement strand
CCGGGCTCATCCGCAATCCGCCTCCTGGCGGTGAACTGTCACTTTCACACTACTTATATATATGTATAATGTGTCTCATTAGAAACTAATTAGTAAATTTAAATAAGTGTCTTGCACCAATGCTGCAAGGCATCATCATTATGAGTTCATTAAATACAATATTTTATACATATATGAATTTATTAAATGCAATGTAATATGAATTTATTAAATACAATATTATAATCTCATTCATATAAATTAAATTAAAATTTTAAGTTATGCAAATTCAATTGCAAACAAAATAAATTGATTAATTTGCAATATCATTAAATTCAGAAAACATAAGTAAATAAAGTGCAAGCATGTAAATACAAGAAAAAATTAAACAATCCCAATACTTTTTTCTTAAAAACATTTACAAAATTTTAAAAATTAAAATTATTAAATTTAAAAAATTAAAAGATCTGTTTCCTGCCTGCTCAACAATTATTTACTTTATGCAATTATCCCCTTATTACCTCTTATTATTGTGCAAATTAAAATTTATTTTTAAAATTTTAGGACTGTATTATTTTTTCTTGTATTTACATGCTTGCGCTTTATTTACTTATTTTAGGATTGTATTATTTTTTCGATGTATTATTATTTAATGCATTATTATTATAATGCAAAATTTTAGGACTGTATTATTTTTTCTTGTATTTACATGTTTGCACATTATTTACTTATGCTTTCTGAATTTAAATTAGTTCAGTTAGTTTTAAATTAGTTTTAGGATTGTATTTAAATTAGTTTTATGAATTGCAAATTATTTCACAGCAATAATTAATCAATTTATTTTGTTTGCAATTAAATTTGCATAATTTAAAATTTTAATTTACTTTATACGAATGAGATTATAATATCGTATTTATTATATATATATATATATATATATATAAGTAAAGACATAGAAATTTAGAGCTACTTTTTCACAAAGACAAAAACTGAAATTAATGCGCAAAAATACTAGGCATATTTATATTTTGTTTTTAAAAAACTTTTGTAATTATATATATACATATATACCTTTGGTACGGCCGGTTCTAGCCAAAAACGAAGGTGCACAACTACATGTTATAGCAGTCCTACATATACAAAATTTCAACTTTCTGAGGCTACTCCCAAAAGGAATTGTACATTTTACAATTCCTTTTGGGAAAGAGGGTTCCTTATTCTGTCATTACGTACAGATGTCGCTCAAAAATATTGTTCAATTGCATTCGCTAGCGGTCAAAACGGTTATTTTCGTTGAAATATGATATCCGAAATTTTTCGGCGATTGCAATATTTCCTTTACTTTGTAGAGGAAGTAAAAAGACTTGTTTTGAATTCTTTTGAAATAAATTCGTATTTCACAGTGTTAAAAAGTTAGTTTATATCAGCTTTCATGTATTAAATCTGAAATCTGAAATTGAAGTTTCTTTACGTTCTTCATTTAAAGCAAAATTTATTTGGAGCGTAAATTTGCTACAAATGCAATAAAAATGTAGAAATTTCACTTTCACATTGAAATGCAGATTTCATTATGACAGAAAATCTGTGATAATATAAGTACCAGCTTTTTTTAAAAAAAAAAAAAAAAAAGCAAATGGATCCGATCTAATTTGATCTTCTCCTCTGCTTTTCAAATCCGGATTTTAATCTCGTAAACTCCGTTAATCTCTTCAAGTGGAGAAATCTCAAAATCATATAACCGATATCGTCCGTCTGCCGTTGGCGTGAAATTAGAATATTCACAATACCCACTTGTTCACTCAATTTGAAAGTGCACGAGGTTGTGGCATAATTTGCATGCGTTTCTCAATACTTCTAAAAAAAAAAAAAAAAAAAAAAATAAAAAAAAAAAAAAAAAAATTGGTTCATTTTGTACTACTTCTGTCAATATAAAATACAGTAACTGTCTTAACAACGGAAACAATTTGAAGAAGAGAAAAAAAAATGAAAAAATGATGCAAATTTCCGAATTTCTATAATAATAACTCTAATATTCTGAAGAATTTTTAAAGTTATTTATTAAATAATGAGCCAAGTCTCTGTCAATAACTTTTTTATGTCACCTTAAATTAATTTTTGAAGCCATAATCGTCTTAAATGCACAACCTGATTTTTAAAATATATAGCGGAGTAATTTATTCTTTATCTTTTGGTTTTTACTTTAAACTGAAAATGATTAATTTTTGTTCCAAGGTATAGTATTTAGACTGTTTTATCATCTCTAGTCAAACCTCTTCAGCTTGCCAACTCATACACGAGGGGCATTCGGCAAGTCCTAAACCTAAAGGTTGTATCACACATTCAAAACATTTTGGAAGAACGACTCTTTAGAATATTTTTTCTGCTTCTGTTACATGATACGAAACCGAAAATCACCGCGGATTGTTTGGGGGTTACAATGTAGAGCGGAAAGTAATTCTCCATTATAAATGACGGTTGATGATGGGGGATTCCATGCTGAGAGCTGATTAGTTGTTGAAAATAAACAACTAACAATTTTTTGCGAGAGAAAGAAAATAGTTCGTCTTGTTATGCGATAATGAAAATTTATAATTGCGTAAGGTATGCCGTTTCTTTTAAATAAACAGCAGGTAAAAACTTAAAGATACATGTAAAAATATAATTTTTGTGTGCTAATTTTTTCCCTTTATTTCTAATCTATTATTTTTATATAGAGCATATAACGCGCATCCGCAAATTTCGGTCTTATTTTTTGCATTAAAAATGCGCGTTACACGCCGGAATATACGGTATTTATTAGCCCAAAGGGCATTAGCTCAGAAGAGCTATTAATTTTGTTTTGAGATTTTGCGACGATTCACTATACACGGCGAATCACTTTTCAAATTGTTGCCACGAATATTATAGCCCTATATTACATTTAAAGAAATTAAATAATGAAGAATCCCCATAAATGTATATATGTTTCTCGCACTGTGACAAAAACAAAGGTACTTAGAGCCATCCAATTTTGAATAATGTACGTTTCCATCCGAATATGGGCATCTGGAAGCGCAAATTTGGAATTAATTTTATTATCTATTTCATATTTTGTAAAACTTTACGATTTTTTTTTACACATACTCAACGATTTCAAAGCGAGCAGTAGCAACACTGTAGGGGGGGGGATTATCTCCAGCATGGAGACTGTGTATCAGAAATTCTAAAGATATGTTCATTTTAAAATTATTTTGCGATATTGCTGTTGAACTGAATTTTATAGTTTGAGTGTGAAGAACATGATATTTAATAAATACGGGTAACACACAAACCGTTAAAATAACGTCCGCTTGGGCGTAACGTAAAATCTCAAAGCTTTCAGATTTTATTTTTATTCGACCAAAGAGGCTTTGTCCCTGAAGGACTATTGTTTTCGTTTTGCTATTTTGCGTTGGAAACATTAAAAGTCTGAATTACTTTTCAAACTGCTGCCACAAAATATAGCAGCCCTGTATTATATTTAAAGAAATTAAATAATGAAGAAACTGCATAAATGCATGTGTATTTGCCCAAATGTGATAAAACAACGGTACGTAGAGCCATCCAATTTTGAATAACGTACGTTTTCACCCGAATATGCGCATCTGGAATCCAGTAGTAGGCGCAATCTTATCCGACTGAATGCAAAAAATAATTAAAAATTTAAAGTTATACAAAAAATCAACCTTAGATTGTTTTATTTCAAATAAAAAATTTATACTAGGAGTTGTCCAGTGAGCATAAGCAACGTTTCCGATTATTATAATTATTAATAATAGTAAACAAATGTATGCATTACAAATCCAGCATAAATTTACTTCATTCATTCTTGCATCCTAAGTGCGAAGTTTATAGTACTAACTTTTATAAAATTTTTAATTTATCTTTCATAAATTTGCTCGAAAATTGGTTAAAGTATAATATGTGGCTTTTATTTTATTTATTTATATTAATACGAATTTATATATGTGTAAATAAACTTAGTGAAATTATATCATCTTTTGTATGATGCAATGTAAAATGCTTCAAGAGAGGAAGCTCTCCCGAAAAAATAAGATTACAAGGGCAAGTCTGTTTAACATTAATGTAATGGCTACCTCACTTAATTGGCGAAACATCGCCAAGATGGCTATGGTTTCGGAAACTAATTTCTTCGCCAAATTTGACGAGAAATTGCCAAAAGTCGCCGAACTTGGCCACCTTTTGGTCTGGTCCTTGTATAACTTTAATTGTAATTGTATTTGTATAACTATAATTTAATTGTAATTGTATAACTATAATAGATCCCTATATGCAACTGTAACTGTATCCAGTCTTGCTTGTAACTTTAACCGCATCTGCTTTCCAATCACTTCCATGAAAACCGATGAAGCTAGCCGTCTATTAGCACTGAATTTGATTACAACACAGCGAATATATCCGCTCAATCCAGAGCTGAGTGAAAACTGCAAATTTCACTGCTTTAAAAAACGAAACGAGGAAAGTACAAGACGAATAGCTTATCAAAATTTAATAAAAAAAAAAATGGAAGGTGGAAATGGCAATTTAAACCAATGTCAGTCCAAATCTTAATACAATTATCGATTAATATAAAAAAGAATTTAAATATATTTGTTGCAGAAGGAGGGAAAATTACTTTCACAAACTATTCAGCGTAAAACAAAATTGCCCACGGAAAATACAAAAAGTAAAGTAGTATGCATGTGATTACAGCAGTGATAGTAAATGATGACATAATACTTCAGAGCTGTTTTTATAAACAATTGTACATAATCTGACATATGGAAATATTTTTATGCCATCCATTAAAGATAAATTTCTCAATAATATAAAAAATTAAGCATATAGGCATTAAATTCCTGATTTACATTGACTCCTACTAAATACTACAAGACTAATGTAAACAAAAACATTGCTCCTCTTGGTTTTGAATGCTTCAGCTTTCGTATACGAATAACTTATTCTTCGGATTAAACTGGTTGAAAATGCAGGTAAATTATTAACAGCACGTTCTTGTTAATTGTAGTATTTTTTATTCTTCTTTCCCACATATTTTAGCTGTTCTCAGATTAAATATGGTTTGGATTCGTGGTCGTTGATCCTTTTGTAACGTTAATTGAAAGCAAACTATGTAGAGTAATTAGGTTTTTTTTTTTTTTTTTTTTTTTTTTTTTTTTTGAAGCAGGAGAGGTGAAAAATACCCTTTGCTCTCGCCAGGGCCCGAACCTGGAGCTCTCGAATATGCGCCGAGTGTGCCACAGTTACGCCACAAAGGCATGCAGAAAGGAAGGAGCAAATACCTTATATACTCCGCCTAAGAAAAGGTGACTGGGGATTAGGAGACCCAGTCGCCAAATTTCGGTAGTGAAGAATCATCATCCGCTGCCTTTTAGTTCGGGCGCCACTGTAGAGTCTTAATTTTTTTTTTTTTTTGAAGCAGGAGGTGTGAAAAATGAGCATCGCCGGGCCTCGAACCTGGACCTTTCTAATACGCGCCGAGAGTGCCACTTTTAAACCACAAAAGCATACAGAAAGAAGGGGAAAATATCTTGTAACTGTAGTACTTCTAAAATTGACAGAAATTTCATGAGTTTTTTAAACTAATTAAATTAATTGCATATATAACTAGTCATCGCTGAATTACACATTTATTTTACTGCATGCTTCACGTTTCCATTGACATCAATAAGATTAATTTATGGAAAATTTAGCCTTTTAATTTAAGAGTCAATTTAACTTAGTTTTAACTTTTAAATTAATTTCAAACGTTTCAAATAATAAAGAAACTCTAAACGGTTAATAATCATTAAGGTTCAAATCTGAACAGTCATTAACATCTGATCGGCATCAACTTCTGTTACTTTTACAGCAAAAGAGATTTTTAGTTCAAAGGGCAATTTGCCCAGAAGGACTATTTATTTCGCTTTCACTATAAGTGTTGTTTCACTTTTCAAATTGTTGTTGCCACCAAATATTATCGCCCTGTATTACATTTTAAGAAATTAAATAATGAAGAATCTGCATAAATGTATGTATGTTTCTCGCATTGTGATAAAACAAAGGTACCTAGAGCCATCCAATTTTGAATAACGTACGTTTCCACACGAATATGCGTATCTGGAAGCCCAAATTTGGAATATTTTTTATTATCTGTTTCATATCTTGTCAAATATTAAAGAATTTTTTACTAACAAACTCAGCGATTTCAAAGCGAGCAATGGCAACAATGTACGAAAAAAAAAATATCTCTAGCTCGCGAGAATGTGTATCGGAAATTCTAAAGATATGCTCATTTTAAAATTATTTGGCGATATTGCTCTTGAACTGAATTTTATGGTTCAAGTGCGAAGAACATGATATTTAATAAATAAAGGTAACGCACAAAATGTTAAAAAAAAGGCCCCTTTGGACGTAATTTAAAATCTGAAACATTTCAGATTTTTTCTTTTTGTTTTATTTCTTTATATTTAAATGATTTCGAAAGTGTTTTGCCGACCAGTCCTAGAAGGACTGTCTCTTTGTGTTTAGAATTCATTCAAGTTCAAAGATGCCGAAAGTAAAATATCCTTCGCATGCCATACGCAGCATTAGAGAGAAGAAAGCAAACCGGAAACTTTAACTCATAGCCAACTGACAGCATATTTCAGCCCGCTAAAGCTGAAAATGCCCAAACTAGAAGGCTCCTCACCTGAAGTGATTTTCTGTTCTATTTATCCTCTTAAATCACTTTTCAAGCGGGCGCCGACTTTCCAAACAAGTCACCAGTCACTAATAAGGCAGCGGGTGACCTTGGAAGTCGCTGGCGTAGCCGACGGAAAAGCGCTTATAAAACCACAGAAACACTGCATGCGATGGGGCTAGCTTTGGACAACCCCCTTTTTGGAGTGGGGATCAGGCGAACATTGTGAAACTGCCAATAAACTTCAACAATTTCGGCACCGTTTAGAATGTCAACAACAATAGCTCAGCTCGACTCCCCAAAACGCAAGCCTTGACAAATTTTGCCATCTGTGGTATCGAGGATAGCATCTCTATTTGGGCTTTCCTGAAGAGTGGATTAGAGATATGTCCCCCTTTCGGGGGCAGAACCGGGAAAGCGTTGTTGAAAAGAGGCAGGAAAGGGGTAAATTAGTAGTCCCATTTGTCCACACCTCTTACTGGATCCAAATCTTGACACTACGCTTTGGCCTTTTGTTGGAAAGTTTGACGTACACTCCATAGAGTGCAGATCATGTCGGCGTTTTTGGAATGTATGGGAAGTCCGGCCTTTTTTGACCATCATCTAAACATTTCGGACAGTCTGTTGTTGGTACCAAATTACCCGCCAGTTCTATTTTTCAGACGCAGCCGGTGAGGGAAAAGGCAATAATTTTTTGCCATATGTTACTGCAATTTAAAAGCAGGTGCATAGATAATCTCTAATGAAAATAGCAATAGAATTTTATTTCAATTGTTTAATCATTATTTTTCATATTTCCTTCTTCGATATGAAATTTATAATTTGCAATACTTATTCTTCCCTTCCAGGGGTCCAACGGTAGTCTTTCAAAAACATTGGTAGTTACACGAGTAAGGCTGTCTAGGAATAAACAAGTTACAACCAGAATCGACGCAAGTTTCTTTACACAGTATTCTGATATAACATTTCTCTTGAAGCATGTGCCTTTGGTATTTATACATAATAAATAAATTTCGCTCTTCACTTATCAGAAATTTAAGTCTAAGTGTCACAATTTTTTACTAGTTAGTTCTTAAAATTTAAAACAATTCTCAGTTTGAATTATTTAAGTCTTGTGTAGTTTATTTTGAAGATAATCAGAACGAGAGCCGTTAATTCATAATTTAATTTTGGTTTTGTTGTTATTTTTTTGCATTATTCCTGCGTGGGTGAGTATTTTAATTTCCAAAGCAAATTATGCAATTCTTTTATAGTGTTTGGTTTGTTTATTTAATTATGCCAAAGCACTTGAGGGCTACCTGACTAAAGGGAGGGACGCCTTCTAATGGAAACTGGCTCATGTACACGTTACACATTGGGAAAACCACGAAAACTCCCATGCAGCTAGCAGGTTTGAGGGATTCGAACCTCGGACCGAACTACCAGTGTTCAGCGACTTTGCCACTCGTTCGCTGGTGGGCCCTTTCTTTACAGTGTAATTTGAGCACAGAAATTAAATATAATATTAATACTTATCATTATCATCAGCATTCTATGCGGCAAATAATTATATTTTTAAAAACAGGAAACAGAAGCAGATTGAATATTTTTGAACGGACAATTTAATAATAAAATTAAGCAGTTTTTTAGTCAAGCTGATAATTACGATAGAAAGCGAGAAGCAGATTGCATGTTATTCAGCGGAGCGATTTGAGAATAATATTAAGCATCCTTTTTAGTCAAGTTGATAATTATTACAGAAAACAAAAAGCAGATTGAATATTTTTGAACGGAGCAATTTAAAAATGAAATTAAGCAATTTTTTTGAG
Source organism: Stegodyphus mimosarum (assembly GCA_000611955.2). Taxonomy (NCBI): domain Eukaryota; kingdom Metazoa; phylum Arthropoda; class Arachnida; order Araneae; family Eresidae; genus Stegodyphus; species Stegodyphus mimosarum. The sequence continues at coordinate 237,778 of KK117986.1, read as the reverse complement.
CCAGGTTGATAATTACTACAGAAAAGAAGAAGGAGACTGAATTTTTTTCCAACGGAGCAAGTTAAGAATAAAATTGAACAATTTTTTAGTGAAGTTGATAATTACTCCAGAAAACAAGAAACAGGTCGAATGTTTTTGAACGGAGCAATTTAAAAATGTAATAAACAATTTTTTAGTCAAGCTGATAATTACTACAAAAAACAAGAAGCAGATTGAATATTTTGGAACGGAGCAGTTTAAGAATAAAATTAAGCAATTTTTTGAGCCAGGTTGATAATTACTACAGAAAAGAAGACGGAGACTGAATGTTATTGAGTGGGGCAATTTAAGAATGAGCAATTTTTTTGTGTTAAGTTGATAATTATTATAGAAAGCAAGAAACAGATTGAATGTTGTTTCAGCAGAGCAATTTAAGAATAAAATTAAGCAATATTTTAATCAAGTTGGTAATTACTACGAAAAAGAAGAAGCAGATTAAATATTTTTGAACGGAGCAGTTTAGGAATAATATTAAGCAATTTTTGAGCCAAGTTGTTAATTAGTATAGAAAAGAAGAAACGAATTGAATAATTTTGAACGGAGCAATAAGAACAAAATTAAGCAACTTTTTATTCAATTTCGTGATTTCCACAGAAAAGACGAAGCATATTGAATATTTTTGAACCGAACAGTTTAAGAATAAAATTAGTACTTTTTTAATCAAGTTGATAATTACTACAGAAAAGAAAAAGCAGACTGAATATTTTTGAACGGAGCAGTTTAAGAATAAAAGTAAGCAATTTTTTTTTGTCAAGTTGATAAATACTACATAAAACAAGAAGCAAATTGAATATTTTTTAACGGAGCAGTTTAAGAAGGATTTGGAGCTGTTTGCTTTCGAAATCGATAAAGTTTTGGTTGGTTTATTACTTTACGAAAAAACACACTAGGGTTATCTGCCTAAGAAGAGAGACGCCTTCTTGGAGGTCGAGTGCTTTGCTATAATCAAATCAAATAAATCGAACGACTCTTCGTGGAGGACTTTCTAAGGAAGACTGTCTCGTATACATGTTATACGTACAGAACCACGAAAACACCCATGCAGCCGACCTGTTTACCAGAATTTGAACCCGGGTCCGAACTAACATTAGCGACTTTTACAGCTCGGCCGCTGGTGGTCACTGCTACAATCTTGACTTTGTTCTTATTTTTAGCCGAACTGTTATATTTAGGTTATTTATGTGTAATTACTTGTATTATGATTATGCTGTATACTGGATATTATAGAGAAAAATATAAGGGTATCGATAAAGGAAATCAGTCTTTTAAAAGAGGTCTGCGCAAGAAAGTGATTCTGAATCTCTTCTCTAAATGAACAGGGTAACATAAATCCTTTGGACGAAATAACTTTATTTGAAAAAGACTGCAGTAAACCTTCTATAAGTTTATCACCCACAGTTATAAACGATTTTGCCCTCTGTGAATATGGTCTTCTATAAAGAGGTGATGTTCAATATCAGTGCATATTTATGCTAGAAAATCTAATCAGTTTCAGAGGATTTTATTGTAAATAAAGCTTTATATTCTTATAACCAAGCTCTTAACGAAAGAAAATGAAATTTTTAGCGAAAGACTGTTGATACTAAAGCAAGGTAACTGGATCTAAATTTTCCACTGTATCTTTTGGTTACTAATTACATGACCGCATACTAACAAAGTCGCATCTAACACAAATAATTTTTTTAAATATCTTTTGTGATAAACAACTTACATTAATATGGTTTTAATTAAATAAAATCAATACATTTTCTATTGTGTGGAGCGGCCCACCAGCGGCCGAGCGGTAAAGGCGCTGAACACTGGTAGTTCGGTCCGAGGTTCGAATCCCGCGAACGGGCTGGCTGCATGGGCGTTTTCGTGGTTTTCCCCATGTGTAACGTGTATACGAGCCAGTTTCCCTTAGAAAGTCCTCCACGAAGGCATCCCTCCCTTTAGGCAGATAGCCCTCGTGTGCTTTGCCATAACTTAATAACATAACATAACATATTGTGTGGAGCATGTCTTCCTGTTTACATTACATTAAAATTGATTCGTTTAACGCCAATTCAAATTCCGACATTTCTACAAGAAACGAGAAGCAGTGTAAAACGACATTTAGCTGTATTATTCACGGGGAGGAAATTCTCTAATTCACGGTTTTCCTCGGGTCCACCAGCGGCCGAGTGGTAAAATAACTGAACACTGGTAGTTCGGTCCAAACTTCGAATCCGCCCAGCGGCATGGCCGTTTTCGTGGTTATCTCCATTTGTAACGTGTATACGAGCCAGTTTCCCCTTGAAAGTCCTCCATGAAGGCTATCCCTCCTTTTAAGCAGATATCCCTCGAGTGCTTGCCATAATCTAATAAAACAAACTAAAAACCAATGTTTTTTCTCACGTTCCTGTTTGGAAATATTCATACGTCTACTCTTACACTAATGAATTCATTTAAAAAGCAGATTCGTGTTTTATCTAGAATAGCATATTCCATCCAAACTTCCTCTAAACTCTAATATTTCCCTAAAAACCCATCAGCAATGAAGAATAAGCTCATTATATGTAGATATACTATTCAATAATTTTCTACTTTCATCTCAGATTGGTAGTTTTATTGTATATATTCTTGGGTGTAATATACAGCAAAACATTTTTGGGGCTCTGTAACATATTCTTGGATGTTAAAATAAAGTAATCAAATTCTTATATCATTTCGAAATATAATTATGGTTAAAAAATGCATTTCTAATAGAAAAATCATTTAACTGTTGTTGCAGAAATCATTAGATTTTAATACTATAAAAATTAGACATGTCTGATTAAATGTTTTTTAATATTGATGAAAAAAAAAGATCTGCTGTCACTGACAGTAATCTTAAACTGGTGCGCTTTGCAATGATGTACCGTTATAAAGGTGCCGGAACTTTAATATAAGTCATTCACTTTTTGAAAAAATTGAATCCTCTGTAAGAGTGCTTTGGAATAGAAGTACTCTCACCATTATGAAGATAAGCGTTAAGTACTGATGTACATAAAATGCGAGCATATTTATATTGGAGCATCCTTAATGAAAGTTTCGATCTTTTCTACATATGCGAAGGAATTTAGGAAGAAGCACCGTTTTCAACACGTCAGTATGAACCTGTGTATATGGAAATTGTTTAAACATCACTCTGTTGCTCAATGCTGAAAATGCACATAATTCACGAGCGCATACGAAAAAAAAAACAAAAGCAAAAACTATACAACCTTATACTTAGAGATGTTTATAGTAACTCTATAGTTGGGAATACAAGAGCAACTGTTGCCGAGGATAAAGACCTGAGTTAATTACCCACAATCCTCTCTTCAAGGGTGGTCATTTCCCATGATTTTGCACAGCAGGGTGTCGACGTTCCGAGGATTACGAACACCGCACTCTATAACCCTATTGGCTCCTGGTCTAACTTGAATAGGAAATTGAAGAGGAAGGGCAGGAGGTGTGTGTTCCATAGAATCCTTCTTGACAAATCGGGCTCAGTCCCTTTTTATGCTCCGATGCCCAAGAAAGATGAAATCTCTGCCATTATATTATTGCTCATTTCCTGTGGGTTTTCCATATTGACATCCTGGCCTTTTCAAAGGTTGGCCGCAGTAGTTGCTTTTGATCTCATACCGCTATAATAGGCCTATGGACTGACCGTTAAGATTTAGCAAAGTTTTTGACCGGAAAGGTCTTCTAGTTGCTTGTGGTATTAATGGTTATTTTAGAGATCGCAGCTATTGTCACAATCGTGCTAGTATAGAAGAGGTCCCCAAACTCGACTCCCGGTATCTCTCTCCCTGTGGAACGGTGTTTACTACACCCGGGTCCCTAAGCTCTAGGCTCTACCCCATGTAGAATAATTTAGGATTACGCAAGATGATGTAGTTAACCTAATCAAATCAGTATAAGATTTATATATATATATATATATATATATAATTAAGATTGTTAATTTTCAGAGTGACTAGTAGGAGGTTTGACTACTAGTAACAAAAAGTTAGTACATTTTTTAGCTGGGAAATTAAAAGTTCTTAATGGTATCGGGCGACAAAGGCAGTCGAGCTGGTGTGATTTAGCATATTAGAGATAAATACAAATACTGGGAGTCTGAATCCATGAAAATAAATTATACAAACAAAATACTCAATGTAAATACACAAAATGAAATAAAAGTAGAAAAAAACAGTTTACAAGCAGCTTACACTATAGTACGTACACAATATCCAAAACACAGAATGCAGACAATTATCTTGTGGTGTTACATAACATATAGAGAAATAAAGGAGGTGAGTGTGCATTACAGACATTTAGCTGGGCCAAGGGCCTGTCAGTATTTTCTAAGCTATTGTAATCATAATCACATATTTTTATGCTTGGGTTGTCTATGAGTTGTTGTCGATTGTGAAAATTTATGGCAAGTTTGTAGTAAGGAGACCTGAGCAACTCAACACCAAGCTCCTCATGGATCCTGTTATTTCGGATCTACCATTCAGCGTTAATTATTTGCCTTAACGCACCGTTCTGGCAAACCTGAAGTTTTTGGCCTGTTAGTTTTTCTTGTGTGTGCCCAAACTGGACTTGTATAGCAGAGTAATGGTCTGAGAATGGACTTGTAAATAAGTAGCTAGTTGTCTATAGATAACACACTGTTTCGAGCAATTAAGGGATAGATTTTTGCTTTACGAACTCGAAACTTCTGGATAATAGATGTGATGTGTGGGGACCATGAAAGAGTATTATTTAGGATCACCCCAAGATAAAGGTCTTGCTTGGGCCATGGAATGTTGGTATCGTAGAACTGCAGATATTTGTTGATTTTTGTCTTTCTTGTGAATAAAACAGCTTTAGTCTTCTCCACATTGATTAAGATTTTCCGTTACTCCCGGTATCTCGATAACTTTCTAGAAACTTTTTAAAGATATCTAGGCTAAACAGAGCAACTATTATATGTAGTACATATAATTATTATCTATCTATCCTGTTCTGGTGAAGGATTTGAATGTTGTTCTTTTCCTGTAATTTTTGCCGTTTTCGCTTTGTGACATTGATTCTTGGACCGTTAAGTATTGATGTACATAAAATGGAAATTTCAAGATGTTGTAATACTTAGCAACGGTGTTTGCTTCTTTCGAGGATACGAAGAAAGTCAGGTAGCGGCTGGTCGCTGGCTCGCTTTCCTTTCTGTTGTTGCGAAACGTTAGGAGACTTGTCTGAAGTTTCGTAATTGCATCTTATTGCAACCTAAACTCACACCGGTTCATTGCGGGTGTCATTTCTCAGTTCACATCCAGGCATATAAATGTTGTATTAGAGTCATTAGATACTTTTGAAGCAGGAGAAGGACAAATGTGCAATGTCCTCGCCGGGATTCTAATCAGGGCCTTCTCGAATACTCGTCTGACCACTACACCACGAAGGCATGCGAGGAAGGCGAGAGAAATACCTTATATACTTCCCCTTTTAAAGGGCGACTGGGATTAGGGGACGCAGTCTCCAAATCCTGGTGGTGGAGAATCATCATCCACTACCTTTTTCAGTTCGGGCGCCACAGTAGAGTCATTAGGATTTTTTCGAAGTAGGAGAGACGAAAAATGAGCAATGCCGTCGCCGAGACTCGAATTAAGGACCTCTCGAATATGCATCAAGCATGCTGACCACTACACCACGAAGGCATGTGAAGAATATTCTGTAAAGTAAAAATATTATTCGAAAATTTAAAAAAAAAAAAAAAATCTGAAAGCTCTCAGTTTTTAAAATACGTCCAAAGGGGCTTTTTTTAAACGTTTTCTGTGTTACCTTCATTTATTAAATACCATTTTTTTTCGCACTTAAACCATAAAATTCAGTTCAACAGCAATATCGGAAAAGGATTTTAAAATGAGCCTATCTTTAGAATTTTCGATACACAGTCTCGGCGCGTTAGAAAAAATATATATATATTTTTTAAATAGATGACAAAACAAATTAAAAATCAGGCTTCCGGATGCCCATATTCGGATGGAAGCGTATGTTAGTCAAAATTGGATGGCTCGAAGTATCGTTGTTTTATGGCAATGCGAGACGCATAAATACATCTATGCAGATTCTTCATTATTTAATTTCGTTAAATATAATACAGGGCTCTAATATTTGGTGGCAACAATTTGGAAAGTGAACAGACATTTATACTGAACCCACGCGAAATGCCAAAACGAAATTATATTATAAGTAGTAGGCTGAGGTCAAAGTAAAAGTCTTTCGGGACAAATTGCCCCTTAGGTCTAACAAACTAACTTGGCAATGGAAATGAAACTAGATGCCTGAAAGAGACTCGACAAAGGGCAAAGTGAAAACAAAATTACCATGAATTTAGGTGTTGAACGGACTGCCGCTTGATAAAGTTGGAAAAAGAAGAGGTCCGAAATCGAATCTTGGTGAGTAAAATAGCATGTACGGGTAGTTTAAAGGAAAGAAAAAGTATGAGAGGTGGTGAATACGAAAAAGTGAGCGAAGTGCTTTGTTTGTGATTCAGGCAGCAGATGGAAGAGGGAACACCCATTTCAGGACCAACTTTACAAGAGAAAGCCCTACAGGTTTATGATAAATTTCAAGAAGGAGAGCCTGGATTTACAGCTAGTGCTGGCTGGTTCAACAGGTTAGGTTAGGTTATTCAGTTATGGCAAAGCACACGAAGGCTATCTGCCTAAGGGGAGGGATGCCTTCGTGGAGGACTTTCTAAGGGAAACTGGCTCGTATACACGTTACACATGGGGAAAACCACGAAACCGCCCATGCAGCCAACCCGTTTGCGGGATTCGAACCTCGGACCGAACTACCAGTGTTCAGCGTCTTTACCGCTCGGCCGCTGGTGGGCCGGCTGGTTCAACAGACGGAAAAAGCGCTACTACCATCTACAGTCAATGGGCAAGAGTAGATTTTTTTTTCAAAATCTATATATTACTTGTCACTATGATCATAATATTCTATTTTTAGAGTTCTTTAGTTAAATCATTATAAAAATAATATCGCGCACATCAAAAGGTAAAATTTTAAGAGTTCTAAAAAACCCACACCTTATTCCGTAAAACTCGACAGTCTCTAAATCCACATTATGCGTCCACGAGTTTGTCCACGAATTTTACTGTATTAGACAATATATGATGAAGTTGTTTTTACTTGCTTTTATATTTAAATATGAACGTAAAGCGTTACATTACTGTTGTTGATTTCCAAGCGTGTAATAGTCTCCGCTTAATATTATCACTAGCACAGTACGGTACTTTTTGCTTTATCCACTTGCAATATCTTAAAACCGGAGGAATAAATAATGTATTATAAGTAGTAGGCTGAGGTCAAAGTAAAATTTATAAGTTCCAGGTACACATGAAAAGAAAAATGCATAAAAACATTTCAATATGAATGAAATCAATTTATTCTTCCTAAGAAAATTGCGCACTCAGAAGAGATTGAAAAAAGTAGGAAATGCAGACCAACGCTTAATACTGCATCATGAATTTTAAACACATACTGCTTTGAAAGACAAAAGGAAATAGGTTAGCAGGACTCAGAGTGTAACAGCAGACTAGTAGACTACGAGCTCAGCGAAAGCTAGAAAAACATTACCAAACCCTTTTGGCCGACCTTTGAAATCTGAGCTTTTACAGCTCCTTTTTTTTATTACCATTATTAGTTGATTAACGCACTTTCTTCTAGAACTTAGCTTTCTCTTTCGCTTTTACTCAAAACTAGCGGAAGTATCCGATGCCGGTTAAGTTACATTGAGAGTAATGCATCTAACAACAGAGAGAACGATACCGCTGTAATTCTTCTCTAATAACGATGCAAAAAATACGATTCGTAGTCATACAGCTTTCAATCTGATGCGATAGGGAACCCACATAAAACCTTTCGATAGAAAAATAAGCTTATTCTCTCTCATTATATCAACAAAATTAACACGCAGTTTTCAATAATTTTCGTTTTTCTAAACAAATGGTCGTAAAAGCTCAAGCTCCATCTAATATTTCACCTATATTCAATTTAGTAAATTAAATGGAGCAAAACATTTATCATAATCGATCAGAAATTAATAACGGGAACAAACAAAGAAACACATAAACATACATTCTTCGTTATATGTTGAAACTTACAAATTTTAGATTCACAAACTCTACGATTTGAAAGCGAGCAGTAGCAACACTTTACGAAATAAAGCATTTTTATCTTCAACGCGCGAGACTGTTGCCACTCGGAAAACTGAGTGCGAAAATTAACGCTTTCAGAGTTTTTAATTAATATTTCAGCCGATTAAAGTCTAAGAAGATGGGTATAGTGGAAATGGCTTCCCACGAATTTTTTGAGTCGGGAATAATGTACTTAATATTTGGCAATTCTACTTTTATTTCATCGTGAAACTCAGAAATTTTTTATTAACAAACTCTAGGATTTGAAAGCGAGCAGTGGCAACAACTTTCGAAATAATGCAGATTTTTATCTCCAGCTTGCCAGACTGTTGCCACTCGGAAAAACGAGGGCGAAAATTATCGTTTTTCTGAGTTTTTAATTAATATCTCTGATCTTATCTAATTTTTTTTATGGAAAAAAGTAAACGTTGACCTTTCCCAGGACCCAGAAAAGAACTGTACAAAGTTTGGTGACGATAGCTGTAGTAGTGACTGAGTTATTGGAGGACAAACACACAAACTTTCGTCTTTTTATATATAGATATTTGTCTGTAAATAAGTTACTATAACTGGCAAATATAGGCACTAAGGTCCCGAGTTGTAAATTTTGGGAAAAATTGCTCCGTTCATTAGACTAATATTAAATACATCTTAAAGAAGTAATTACTGTATCTGATTTTAGTTTCAAGTGCAACATCTCAGTTTTGCAAATTATATTATTCCAATATTCAAAAATTCCTATAAAATAAATACATAGCAGAATAAGAATAGGTCCACTTGTATTTTTGAATATGTTTGTAAATATCAAAGTAAACATGAATTGCTCAAATATAGAAAAACAATTTTTGTAATATGAGCATCCAGCTAAACTCTTATTTATTTTTTTAAAAAATAAAGGTGAGAAAAACTTGAAAGAAATGTATGGAACTAGGAAATTCTTATTCATTTTATTGCAAACCCTGTCGAGTTAAGTTGAAGCAATAAGACAAAATGAATTCAGTTAAAGTGTTTATAATAATAATTTTTAATAATTTAAGTATCTACTGCTGGGCGTATGCAACGTTTTCTTGGCTGAGGGCCAAAAGCAACCAAAATGCGTGCATTAAGAAGACGTTTCGAGTTAGCAGTAGTTTCATTTTAGAACAATCTTTCTTGATGGCAGTAAAAAGAAATGCTTTAAACTCGAAAAATGCTTAATATGCATATTTTTTCAAGATACTGGTATATCAGCTAACAAAATTAGAATCACTGGCAGAGCTTAAACAGGGTGATCACCATCTACAAGTGGACCAGTTGCTCTGCCTGGAATAAAGTAAACTAATTCTTGGAAAATAATAAGCTAAATTTTATTGCCAAAATAATTACAATGCGCTTTAAACTTTAGACGTAAGAATTAAAATTAAAATTATAATTATTATGAAAAATAACATAACTAAATCTTGCTCTTCGTTATCAATGACTGCTCTGATGCTAAACTTGTGACGTCAGTTTAGTCAACTCTGACTTATAGTTAATAGTCTTAAGACGATTGCAAGCATGTGAATTTTGGGTAATTAGCTACTCCTGTTCATGCGTAAAAAATTTCACGTGTGAAAATATTTGCTCTTATTTATAAGTTGAATGCGGGCAAATTA
>KK117986.1:170426-227516 GCA_000611955.2 Stegodyphus mimosarum | reverse complement strand
TTTCTGTTGAACTGAATTTTATGGTTTAAGTGCGAAGAACATGGTATTTAACAAATAAAGGTAACACACAAAATGTTAAATAAACGCCCCTTTGGACGTAATCTAAAATCTGAAACCTTTCAGATTTTTTTTATTTTTTATTTATTTATTTATTTATTTATTTATTTTTTTGAATTCTGGACTGTGGATCAGCGTTGCTAAACTTACAGATTTCTCCTTGAAATTATGTTACAATTTTTATTCTTTAAAAATAAAAAAATGCATGGTCGTTATTGCAACTTTGTAATCAAACAAAAATGGTACTGTTATTACATATTTTCGGTTAACTCCTCGTTCCATGTTTGTGTTTGTTTATATTTTCATGTGTTATACTTTATTTTTGGAACGCAAGTGGGTCACTTGGAACTACGCAATGGGTGATTCGGTGGCTATCAGACAATAGGGCGCCGAGACTTGATCAAGCGAATAAAATTACATCTAGTGAATAAATAACTGAAAAACTAATTTTCTTCCCATCGCGTAAGAAAAATTTTTTTTCCAAAGCTTTTCCCAATATAAGACAGAACGCCATATTTTTTTTTAAATTACACAATTGGTGTACGACACTGAGAGATAGTCTCGCGCGCTGTAGATAAAAATGTTTTATTTCGTACGTGTTGCCATTACTCGCTTTGAAATAGCTGAGTTTATTAATAAAAATTTGTTAAAGTTTTCCAAAATATTGAATAGATAATAAAATAAATTCGCAATTCAAAATTCCTGCTTCCAACTGCGCATGTTTGGTTGGAGGACTAAGTTATTCAATATTCGATGGCTCTAGATACTGTTGTTTTTTTACAATGCAAGAAATATACATAAATTCATGAAGATTCTTCATTATTTAATTTCTTTAAATATAATACAGGGAGATAATATTTGGCTGCAACAATTTGAAAAATTATATAACGCATTTAAGCGTTACCACGTAAAATGCCATTTCGATATCAATATCCCATTGGGGAATAACATCCCTTTTGTGCTGATAAAATTAAATGTCAAAAAAAATATTTTTTTAAAATTTATTTTACCATGTTAGCGTATGTTGTTTCCATAAAATAATTAATCAAATAAGTCAGTTGCATTTACATTTTTAATAGGTGTTCCTGAGGGAACTGTAATCTCTAATCCATTTTAAATATCATGATTTTAAATATCACAATTTCAAATAACACAATTGTATAATTACCTTCAGGAATTTCCCTCAAGGGTTTACTTTTTAGGATTATGGATGTGACATTCCCGAGATACCCTAGCCCTTGAGGAGACCACTTTTTTTTATGAGACGTGTGTCGCGATCCTAGAGTCCCAGTGATGTAACCTCCTTCCTTTTCCTCCTCTTATATGTGGCTTTTATCTTACCATTCGTCATTATGGATTTCCTCTTTCAATTTAATTTTAGATCTTGCCATGAGATGGTATTGGAATCATTGTGGGGTGTAACGTAGCAGGCTTCCTTGTGGTGCACTCTGGGTAACGGTAAATCTGCTACAACTTTGCCGCTCTCTTTTGTCTTCTTTTTGATGATAACATCAAATAATAATACAAATTGTCCTTTTAAGGTCGTTCAACGATTAAGAATTCTTCAATAGAATACCGGTGGAATTTTTCAGATCACACGACATTGATGTTTTGATAAAGGTAGAAGCAAACCTTGAATATAATGTATAAGGTATTTCTCCCGCCTTCTTCGCATGCCTTCGTGGTGTAGTGGTCTGCATGCTCGACGCGTGACCGAGAGGTCCGTGGTTCGATTCCCGGCGAAGGCGTTACTCATTTTTCATTCTCTTGCTTCTAAATAACCCAATCCTCTACACTGGCGCCCGAACTAAAAAAGTTGGTGGATGATGATTCTTCACCACCGGGATTTGGCGATTGGGTCCCCTCCCAAACCCCAATCGCCCTTTAAAAGGGGGAGCATATAAGGTATTTCTCCCGCCTTCTTTGCATGTCTTCGTAGTGTAGTGGTCTGCATTCTCGACGCGTAACCGAGAGGTCCGTGGTTCGATTCCTGGGGAAGGCGTTGCTCATTTTTCATTCTCCTGCTTGTAAATCACCTAATGCCTCTACAAATGATTTAAATATATACGTCTTCCCTGGTTTTTACTTGAAACTATTATCTAAAACTAGGCGTAATGAGAGTGGTGCTCAAGGCAATGGCACACAGAATTTCCTTCCAGTGGATTCCAGCTCATTGTGAAATTATGGGAAATGAAAAAGCTGATACATTGGTTAAGAAAGTAACTTTGGTAATGCAACGCATTAATCGACCGCTTTCTTTTCATACGACTAAATTGCTTAGTAACCTGACTAAGAAAATTTTTAAGCAGGATATGATTCAAAGTGCTATGGATCAGAGATTGACGATTCTGGAGGAAAAGACAACTTTTATTCCCAGTTTTCCAAAAAAGATAGTGGTAGCTCTGTTTAGATGTCTGACCGGACACGACTGTTTGTCTTTGAAACACGTGTCTTTTGAAAATCCATTTGCACAATTTCTTGACCTCCTCATCTGGATTTAAATTCCCGTTCCCCACACACACTTGTCCTCTAGAAGTATTATCGAGTCGAATCCGTTCAGATTGATGCATAGCGTTAATAAAATCTTTAAGTGCGTAAACATCCTTATTTATCAGATCTTGCCAGTTTTCTTCAAGAACAGAGTTTCCGTAATCCAGTGTATCATCAGTTAAATTTAACACCAAATTCCACCCAGCATTAGCCGTTGTATCCATATTTTTATTTGCAATCAACGAGAGGAATTCATTTCCCTCCACGATCACAAATCACCAAAAGGTAGAAAAACGCACAACACACAGGAAGCAGAAAACCAAGTGTATCTACTGCAGTACGCACTCCGGCAAACAAAATTCAGCCTGTCCAGGCAAACCACCTAGTGCTCTAAGATAACACAGGCCAGAATGACTGAATTTTAATTTCACAGTTACCAAGATCATCCATATTTACATAGCTGTGCGTTAATTTTTACATAGCTGTGCGTTAATTTTGGAGCATACCTATGAAGTAATTTATGATCAAATTCCCGCGTCTTGCTAAACATCTGCACCGCACTGGTATACAGGAAAGTCAATTGTGTACTTTGCGCAACCAAGATTTTGAAATGGACAGAGATCATTTGGTAAAATGTTCCTCGTTGAAGGAAGGAAACGTAAACAGTCGACATTGCAGGACTAGAGTTGATACAGTTGACATCCGGAGACTAATTTATTATTACTATTATTACTGTTATTATTAATGCTTAATATACTCATTTGCTATTCCATTTCCCTGTTTTGATGTAGTTGTTGTTATTGTAATGAGGTTAATTACTGTTTTGACTTTTTGCATTTCTATTTTTTCATTTTTTTCATGTTGCACTCTTATGAATGTTTGATGCTTGGAAGTCAATGATGTATAATCAAATGTCTTTGTAATAATAAAAAAAAATTATCAAATTCCCGCATGGGTTGGATGTGCTTCCAGCTAGCAATTTGGTCATTGCGAAATTTGACATCATATTTAAAATTATTTCGCAAGACGTTTAAAATGTGAGGCACATGAAAAAGTATGAATACCTCTTTAGCTTGCAAATCTTTCTATTTTTTTATTCTTATCAGAAAGTCTGAATACCTTTTGATTGTCTCTTCCTCGGTGAATTATTTTTTTTTAGTCCGAAAAGGCAATTTGCCCAGAAGGACTATTAATATCGTTTTGGCATTTTGCGTCGATTCACTAAAAGCGTTCCCTTTTCAAATTGTTGCCACTATATATTGTCGCCCTGTATTACATTTAAAGAAATTAAATAATAAAGAATCTGCATAAATGTATGTATGTTTCTCGCACTGTGATAAAACAACGGCGCCTAGAGTCATCAAATTTTGAGTATTGAACATTTCCACCCGAATATGGGCATCTGCAAGCCCAAATTTGAAATCTGGAATTTGTTTTATTATCGATTTCATATTTTGCAAAACTTTAACGAATTATTTTATTAGCAAACTCAAGGATTTCAAAGCGAGCAATGGCAACGTTGTACGGAAAAAACATTTTTACCTCCATCGCGCGAGAATGTGTATCGGAAATTGTCAAGATATGCTCAATTTAAAATTATTTTGTGATATTGCTTTTGAGCTGAATTTTATGGTTTAAGTGCAAAGAACTCGCGATCGTCTAAACTCCAATTTTATTTAATTTTGGCATGATGTAATTATTTTTTACCCCATACTTCTTTTTAAAATATGAAATTTTGGGATTAATTGCCTGATTTTTGCAGGCTTCGGAATTAAGTTGAACCATGGACCTCTCGAATACACGCCGAGTGTGCTGACCGCTACACCACGAAGGCATTTGAGGAAGGTGATAGAAATACCTTATATACTTACTTCCCATGTCTGAGTTTTTGTCTGCTGGTTTCTATGTGGAATAGACCTATGGAATATCCATTTTTTAATGGAGATTTGGCCTATGGATACGCAAAAATTCTGGTTCCTGGCTATGAATTTTTACAGGGATTTTGTTTATAGTACCGATATGTTCTACTTATGGGTTCTTATGGGTTTTTATGAGGCTTTGACCAACTGGTACCCGTATAGTTGTATGGGTTTTTACGTAGATTTGGCCTACGGGTACCCTACAGCTGTACGGGTTTCTTTCTACGAGTTTTTACGGGGATTTGGCCTACGGGTACCCATGTAGTTGTACGGGTTTCAGTCTGTAGGCTTTTTACGGGGATTTGGCCTACGGATACCCATACAGTTGTACGGGTTTCAGTCTGTGGGTTTTTACGGGCATTTGGCCTACGGGTACCCGCAGAACTGTACGGGTACCCGTAGGCCAATTCCCCGTAAAAAATTTTATGGGTTTCTACGGGGCATTTTTAGTAGGGCATTAAAAAATCAGTTATGCAAAGGCTGGATCAACTTGTCGCCAAATGGTAGCTAAGATTTGTCGCAAAACTCTTGCTAACTTTCAGATATCTCACCAGTTTCGCATTCATTTACTCAATGTTAAAATAGCCTTGTCTTTATATTCTTATTTTTCCTACAAAGCTTGGCCGCTTCAGATTTTCATGTTACATTATACAAAAGACACTACAGTTTTAAATATAATTTCACTAAAATTATTTACATATATACAAGCCGCCCAACCGGTATAGTGGTTAGCGTCACTGACTGCCGTGCCGAAGGGCTCGGGTTCGAATCCCAGAGAAGGCATAGATGTTTGTAAATGTATAGTGTCGGTGCGGCATGGTGGCACTCTAAATATGCGGCGAGAAGAAACTCCACTCGTATGGTTTGGTGGAAGGGGAGAGGGGTGGGCGACCCTCTGACCCGTCCCCCCGGAGTGCTCTCCATGAAAATTGGGGGCGGAACTGAGCCAAATCGCACTGTCACCTGTTAGGTGCTCAATGCTGCTGCCAACGACAGGTGTAATCTAGCTCTCCTTGACACGAGAATTCTCGTGGCCTTATGCTGAATCTGTCAGACAAGTGAGCATGAGTCCCAACACAACAACATATATACAAAATTCGCGATAATATTGTTTATTTTAATTTTGGCAGCTTAGTTCCCAAATTCCAATAATACTTGAAAAATTTAGTATAATTGCAATAGTATTTCTAGGTGGAAAGCAATTGATGATATCATTATCAACAAATAAATTTTTTTACAGTGTATCCTCAAACGTGCACTGGTTTTTTTCAGTCCATTTCTACTGCGCCGTACACCCTGCAGCGAATAAACTCTGCTACATAAGTGACTCTTACAAATTCTCAAAACCGCAGTCTAATTCAAGATGTTGGTTTCCCATTTTGTTTGCCTAATATTTGGCAACCGCATGAATCTGTTCCCTTCTGTGCTCTGCCTCAATCAAAACTCCCAGGGAATATTTTCTCCCACTATTGTCCCGAATGTACGGCGAATAATAGAAGAAAAACGTCGGCAAGCTACAGCTAATCTTCCAACTCTCGGATCAGACTGTATAAATACGGTCGTATAAAAGATCCCTGCGGATTAAGCTCCTCTCTTGGAGGGACTGCAACCATTGAATTGGCCTTTAATAACAAGCTTTTTGATTTGTGCAGTATTTGCAGTTCATCTACTGTGGGAAGCAGGAGGTTAAGTACTCGCTCGGGAAATATATAGCTTGACATGTTTTTGGATGTCTTGAAGTTTAATTCGTTAATCCTGTGATGGATGAAGAATTCAGATAGAAATGTGTAAGAAGGTTTAATGAAATCAAAATATTGACTCTCTAATAAAATGACCTGAACTGAGATAAATAATACATTTTAGGGGAAGGTAAAATGTGTTGCCATTGGCCACACATATAATAACTTTTTAAAAAATCTAATGTGGACACCCCATGACTTCCTTGTGCGGCCTATTAAATAATGCACAATTTTTGGCTGCATTTCATTTAAAGTTATTTCCTCGAATTCTTTAGACATATTTCTAATTTATTTAATTCAATTCTCCCTTCGCGGCAGAGCAAAAATACATCAAAATTCAAAACATCTTCATTAAAAATTGCAAAATAAGAGAAAAACCTAAAACACCGAATACAATTAAAACAGTTAAAAAAAAATTTGCAATTACAAGTAGAGTTTTCACGCAAAAACAAGCAGTTCGGTTAGCGGGCGAGAAGGCAGATTATTCGGTGCAAAAAAATGAAAGTTTGCTTCTGGTCCCACTCGGCAAAAAGACATTGAAATGCAGAAACTCAAATCACTATTTTGCTGAGTTTCAAATGTGAACAAATTGTGGTTCGTTAGGCTTAACTCGCCACTTAAACTTTTAAATTGTTGATAAGGCATAAAAACCTTAAACGGAACATAAAAACAATATAATTCTCTAACCTTTCAGAGCAAAGAATGCCCAATTTATCAACATATAAGAATAAAAAAACTAAGCTCACCGAGCCAGGTAACAGAGTGAGAATATAGTATATATTTCACAATCGGTACAACCGATCGTAACGAAAAAGGGAGGTGCACAACTACGTGGTATAGTAGTCCCATATACAAAATTTCAAAGTTCTACGCTTACTCGTTCTTGAGTTATGTGAGATATATTCTGTAGTGTAAGCGAGCTTCGAGATGGAAAAAAAAAAAAAAAAAAAAACAGATCAGTCGTCTTTTTGATATTCATTTTAAAACTTAAAGAAATATTTCTCAGTTGAATTAAAAGTA
The DNA here is from genome assembly GCA_000611955.2 of Stegodyphus mimosarum. Classification (NCBI taxonomy): domain Eukaryota; kingdom Metazoa; phylum Arthropoda; class Arachnida; order Araneae; family Eresidae; genus Stegodyphus; species Stegodyphus mimosarum. The sequence goes on along the minus strand of KK117986.1, from coordinate 220,291 downwards.
AAACATCAGCACAGTTAGAGAAGGAAAGACATAGCTTTTCCCGCCGTGAGACGCGACTTATACCTCCGGCGTTTATCAGACAAAAGCCAATTCTTTTCCTTTTTTATTTTTGTCGCAAGAAAACCGCACAAGGAGAGGGAGGGGTAGTTAACGAGTGTTTTTCTTGACCACTATCCGGCCATTTCGACGGACACTAGGAGTATGTTCTTAGGAGGACAGGAAGTTTTCCAATATAAACCTGATGTTTCATCAAAACTGAGGATTGTTACAATAGATACTTACGTACGCACAGACATCAAGAAAAGAAAAATCTCTTTTAAATTCATTTTAAATCTAATTTACAATCCTTTTTGGACAGAATAGTCCTTAATTCTGTCCTTACGTACAAATGTCATGCAAAAACATTGTTCAGATGGTTCCGAGAGCGATTGAAACGGATATTTTAAGTTTGAAATACGATACCCGAAATTTTTTGCCATTACAATACTTCCTTCATTTCGTACAAGGAAGTAAAAATGAATCATTTGATTGTTAAAGACACTAGCTTTGAAATTAGGATCTTGATTAGTATTTTGATTTTATTGAAATTTACGTAATAAAGCACCATTTAATCATTTAAGTTACCATTCAAAAAATGGAATAGATGTGTACTCCAAATTTTAGTCTAAGCTGTGCGTAGAGTTTTAATATTATTGTTATTCCTAAAAGGCTTGTAAAGAAGAGATGTATAATCAAAATTTTAATATAAGTTGACGTTACGTATATTTTGCCATAAAGTTTTAATGTTACTGTTGTTCCTAAAAGATATAGAAGTGAAAAAAATGCATAACCGAAATTTTATTCTAAAACGGGGATATGTATATTTTGCCGCAGAGATTAAATACAACTATTGCTCCTAAAAGACCTACAAATACAAAAGACGTAAAATCAGACTTTTAGTTTGAGGTGTAGATATGTATATTTTGCCCATAGAGAATTTTACTGCTACAGCTGTTCTAATCTTATTACAAAAATTTAATATTATCAGACCATTATTAGCTTCCCTAAAGTGCTGTCTGTATTTCTAAGAAGGTGTAAGGTTTATTCTAATTTTATTAACAGTTATTTTAAGTTATGCAACTGTCCTATCTATTCTAATATCAGCTTACAATTTCCTGCCAGAATGTAATTTCAGAAACGCAGTTAAGGCAAAAGAATAAGAGTACTATTTAAGTCAATGCTTCACCGACTTCTAGAGAGAGAATCTGATATTCCTGACTAGCGCGCGTTTGCCGTTTGGCTACATTCTCTCTGAGCTACCACGATCGGCCGTACCTTAGGCCCTTGTTTAATAAAATTATTACATTAATATTTAGGGGCTAGATTTCTGATAGTTTCGGCTATACCTTTCAGACAGCTTTAGTTAAGCTTAGCTTAATTTAAGTTCAAGCCCAAGCAGAGGCTTTGTCTAGTAGGAGTAAGTAGTAGTTAATTGTATTTACTCCAAGTAGGAGTTAATTGAATTTATTCTGAAAAATAAAGGGTACTTAACCCGTTTTAAGTCTTACATGTTTTGTTCATACACTTAATTGATTATTCTCTTGTTAGTGTTCGGGGGATTCTAAGACAGAACTTTGGAATTAAATAAATAAAACCCCACAAAGTTAAAACAATTTAACTTAATCTTAAGAATTCAATAACTGCAATATTTAACTCCAAAATGAGGTTCAATGAAGATCATGCATTTCTTTCAAATTCCATTTTTGAATGAATAATACTGTTACAAATTTTGTATATATGTATGGAATTTTAGTGAAATTCTATGTAAAATCTTAGTATCTTTTGCATAATGTAACGTGAAATGCCTCAAAGGAGCGAAGCTTTACTTGAAAAAAAAGATTCTTGAGGCAGGTCTATTTAATACTGAGAGGAGTTTGGCGAGATAGAGCGAAGCTGGCGACGATTTTGGCAATTAATTTTTCTCACTAAATTTAGCGAGAAATCGCCAAAAGTTGCCAACGTGGTAACCATTTGGCGACATTTTGTTCTGATCCTTGTTAAAGTGTAATTGATCTAATTTCTATGTAACTGTAATTGTATCTGGACCTATATGAAACTGTAAGTATATGTGTCTTCCAGCAATTTCGAGAAATCAAAGGTATTGAACATTTCTCGGCCGGCGATGGAAAACTATATGAGACCGAAAAGAGCATCAGTTCTGAGTTTAATTCAGAGTTGAATTCGGAGCATTGAGAGATCTCCGTGAGAGCTTCTCTCTTCAGATGCTTTTTGCATTACGTTCGGTTTAACGCCTTAGTAGTTTGAAGCGGTAACTACTGATTGTACTCTGTCATACTGAGAAGAACAGCTGTGCGCGTACTTTTTTGAAAAGTTTCAGAACTGTTGCTTTTGGGAAAATAAATTTTACCAAACTGTCGTTGCTTCTGTGTGTATTCTGGGTGAACCTCTACGCATGTAACAATAATTTTCCCGCATTACGAATTCATACACACTCATAACAATGATTTTCCCGTTTAAGTGAAGATTTTAATTACAGTACCGCCTAATTATTACAAAATTACAGTATCATCTGTAGATTGATTATCAACAGCACCATTCCAGGATCAACGATACCATCAAGATGTTAGAATACAATTTGATTATCAACATTAAACAGCATGCTGTGAATCAAAGTTCTTGAAAGTTGCTTGACTATTATCGATGCAGCCAAAGAAACTTTTGAATGTCTCAACACATTTTACATCTTTGACAGAACATAAGATTAATTCTTCATTTCTTCTTGCATTCCCGTTTCTTTAATGCTCACTCGGAAATTATTATTTCAGGAACGAAAATAAACTTCGATGAACTAGTTAAGGCAAAAACGACGTATAGTTGGAATTGTATAACGTATAAAGGAAATATTTTACTGTTAAGAGAAACTGTAGTTTTTCTTTTGAATTTTTGACAGAAATGTCAACAATTGGTTCTCCCTCTAAATGCCTTTGAAAATGGACAACCAAATTTCCTTTACAGCTAATCCTTACAGCTAAGGATTCATAAAACCAAAGGAATTTCCCCAAATTTAAGTGCTGTCACCTTCGATTCATCATCATCCTCCGGTTGTCGTAGCAACGACATCGTGATAGATGAAAGGTTTGGTTTTTTCGAATATGACAAAGAACACCAGGGCAATCTACCTAATGGGAGGGATGTCTTCGTGTACGAGGCATCCAGTGTCTAAGGCAAACTGGCTCTTATGTACGTTACACGGGGAAAAACCACGAAAACACCTCTGCAACTAGGAACCGTTCGCAGGGGTTCGAACCCCGGACCGAACTACCAGTGTTCAGCGACTTCACCATACGGCCGCTGGTAGGCCTCGTGACAGATGAAAATAGATCAATAATAAATCCTTTGTGATAGTATCATGTAGAAGGAACTGACAGCCGTATTGAAGGGGTCTGAGTTCGAATCTCGGAGAAGGCATGGATGTTTGTAAATGTATAGCGTCTGTGCGGCATGGAGACACTCTAAATACACGACGAGTCGAAAATCCTCTCGAGAGGTTGGTAGTAGGGGAAGAGGAGTGGGATAATCGCTGACAGCCCCCCCCCCGGGAGCTCTGCATCACAACTGGAAACGGAACTGAGCAAAGTCGTACTGTCACTTGTATGGTGCTCAAGGCTGTTGCCAAAGACAGGCGCAGTCTTATTCTTCTTGTCACAATGAAATTCGTGGGCTTGTTCTGATGTTGCTGCCAGACAAGTGAGATGTTGCTGTCAGACAAGTGAGACAAGTGAGAAATTCGTGGGCTTGTTCTGGTGTTGCTGTCAGACAAGTTGCAACACAACACAAACATTTTTCGTGAAAGTTTTTTCAAGCTATATTCAAGTTGAAAATGAGAAAGCACTATTTAGATTATTAGAATTGTCCGTTTTTAAATATTTTTAGTCCAAAGAGCAGTTTTCCCAGAAGAACTATTAATTTCGTTTCGGCATTTCGCGTTAGTTCACTATAAGCGTTGTTTCACTTTTCAAATTGTTGCCACCAAATATTAGAGCGCTGCATTACATTTAAAGAAATTAAATAATGAAAAACCTGCATAAATATATTTCTCTCATTGTGATAAAACAACGGTACCGAGAGCCATCCAATTTTGAATAACGTACGTTTCCACCCGAATATGGGCATTTGTAAGACCAAATTTGAAATTTGGATTTTGCATTATTGTCGATTTCATATTTTGTAAAACTTTAAAGAATTTTTGATTAACAAACTCAAGGATTTCAAAGCGAGCAATGGCAACTTTGTACAGGAAAAAAAAAAAAAATTCTCCATCGCGCGAGACTATGTATCAAAAATCCTAAAGATATGCTCATTATAAAATTACTTTGCGATATTGCTGTTGAACCGAATTTTGTGGTTTAAGTGCGAAGAACATGATATTTAATAAATAAAGGTAACACACAAAATGTTAAAAAATCGCCCCTTTGGACGTATGCAATTTAAAATTTGAAATCTTTCATATTTTTTTTTATTTATTTATTTTTATTTAATTTAGTACATTTAGGGAAAACTTAAAACGAGCGTTAAGTTCGAAACAAATGCTATTGTCACGTGAGAAATTATGATAAATTATAAGTTGATTTGCGACATCATAAATCCTAGACACCAAGGCCAAATGGGTTTAAGAGTTTAATCATGCCCATCTTTTATATCTGCATTATATCTATTATCATCCAAGGTTATGATTTTTACAAGACGGCTTTCGGTAGATTTATCTACTGCGCAGTTATTACCATACGTAAATCACTCTGCGCAATTGTGTGAAAGTCTTTGAACACTTTCATAAGGATGTCAGATGATAAAAATGCACTAATCCTTATGATCCTTATGAAGATTTCAATTTGCTGAACTGCTGCCGACTTATATAAGGTCGTAGGCACTTTTATTACCGGGTACCGTTATGAAACGATCCTGTTACCCCTTGCTTGCAGAGTTTTACAATCAAGACACTTCATTTGTGCTAAACTGCACTATTTCCGTATCTGAAATTCTACAAATTCCAGCTGGATACTTTGTTATGTTAACGGGTATCGACATTATATGAATACCTTCTGATAAGTTTGTAGAATCATTTAGTTTATTTCGGACCAGGTAACATAAAAAATCAGCAACGCCCTCACAGGAATGCATCACGAAGGCACGCCGTAAGGAAGAAAACATTTTTACATTCTCCCTCCGCTTAAAAGGCAACTGGAGAGAACGAGACTCAGTCGTTCACTGCACTGCTAAATGTCTTGCCTTTTTCATCAGTAATATAGTTTTTATTCTTGTAGCATATAAAACTATATTTCTATCTGGATTAGCAATGTATCTAAACAACTGCACGATTAAAATGTTTAACCTTTGAACGCTATTTTGCTATATAAATTAGCATACTTCTAAAAAACATTAGCATATATTAAAATTGAGTTGGTTGAAGGCTCGCAAACCACAGATTAAATTCGAATGTCTTGTAATCCTCTTCCTGTGCCACTAGCTTCTCGAGAAGGCTCCCGGCTAGGAAAATTCTAAGTACCCCATGCCATAGAGTTTACAATTTATCCGGAATTCCAACCAGGACCCAAAATAAAGATGAATCAGTCAATTTGCTCTAATTACCAAATCGTCTAGGAAGCCAAAAGAATCCTTTTGCAGACAGAAGTTAGATGCATTAGAAGAACACTTATAGTGTATTTTTAGAAAATTAGATAAACTACCAAATTAAATAATTGCACAATTAGATAAACTAACAAATGACTTATTAAATATAAGAAAACGCTAAATTTCAATGTAAGTCAGGATTCTGTAGACTTCTTTCATATGATGGGCGTCCTGTCGGAACACTATCCAGTAATACGTAAGGTATCTTTATTATATTTCCCAAAATAAAATAAAATATTGCATGAAATTTCAATTTTAAAAATCCTTCGAGGAATCTTGACTATAAATTAGGATAATAACTTTATAATGGAGTCATTTTCCATTGTCTAGGATTGTCCTTAATTTTAAATTTTCGAAACTTTCGTAAAACATTATAATTTTTCACAGAAAAGTCCACATATGTCGAATAAATCCATGAATTTTGGATTTTTTCCTGTCATTTTTGAGATTTTTTACATATAAAAAGTTTTTATACAGTTCTGCTCAAAATTTCTATAAAATATCCCTTAGAGAAATCCTATTCTAAAATCATAACTAGACTTTGAATTTTTAATTAACTTAAGTTTTCTGTACTAGTCGGCCTATCAGCGCAATCAATTGCGATGCCGAACGATTTATTTTAATTAAGGAAATCTATGCATGCACATTTTAATGTATGAAAACTTTTGCTAATTAAACCATAATCTTGCACTAAAATAAAAATACCGAAAGCGTTTCCAGACTTTGAATGTTTTATAAATGTACAAATTAAATAATTACGTACTGCATATTACAGTTTATACTTGGTTTATAATAAACATTCTGCCCCAAATTGTAATAGAATCTTCTACTGCCAACTTTCAGCCTAATTCTAGCCAAATTTTTAAGGATCATTTACCTCAAGACTGCAGCGAATTTTAACTCCCCCCTCCCGGAATTAAATGACTGCCCTACTGAGGATGTTTACATATTTTTAAAACGATATCTGTAAACAATAATAATAAAAAAAAATATTACAGAAGCAAAGTTTCGGGCAACAGCTTGTTATTTGAAATAAGAAATATCGTCTGCTACTTTTTATTCTTCTTTCAAAAGCTGGCGCCCAAACAAGCTGTGAATTGAAGGATATGTTTTGACGCTTTCCGAAAAGAATTATGTCATTGTCATAATTCAAAACCATTGAGAAATGCGTGGTATTAAAACATCTAAGGGCAAAATAAGCAACGTTATTAATCGGAAAGGAAAAAACTGTCAATCATTACTTCTGCATGGGAAAACAAATGTCTTTAAATATAATACAGGGCTCTAATATAAACTGTTTAGTGGCAACAGTTTGAAAAGTGAGCCGACATTTATAGTGAACCAACGCAACATGCGAAAACGAAATTAATAGACCTTCTGGGCTAACGCCCTTTGGGCTAAAAAAAAAAATCTCCAGCGCTCGAGAGTGCGTGTTGGGAATTCTAAAGGCATACTCTTTTTAAATATTTCGTAATATTGCTGCTGAACTGAAATTTATGGTTTAAGTGCGAAGAACCTAATATTTAATAAAAAAAGGTAACACACAAAACGTTTAAAAAAAAAGCTTCTTTAGTCCAAAGATTAAAATCTGAAAGCTTTCTGATTTTTTTCTTTTTAATTATTTCATATTGTGTGCTAATTTTGTAAATCTTTTCTAACAGATTCAACTATTTAAGCAATCTGTTTCCGCTCAGCAAACTGGTAAGATAGTTATGTTTCAAATTTAATCAAGAAACTCGCCGGTTTAAAAGAAATGTGTTGCCACTACCCGAATTAATATATTTTCACCTTTGTGAGAAGGCCGATGTATTCCCTTTCAGCGAAGTCTTTTTAATTTTCCGTTCAAATTTATTCTCCTTCTTATTGATAAACAAACTAAGCGATCTAAATAGAATAAACCCTTTTCTTTAAGTCCATTATTATTAATTTCTAGCTGAACTCGTTAGATGCATGAAATTATAATTTTTTTTCTTTTTATAATACCTATTAAATGAGGCTGGTCGCGGAAACGGCGTGTATGTTAAAAACAACGGGGAGTGAAAGTTAGCATTTTGCATTCTAGATTGAAGTAACAATGTAATATTATTGTATTGCTAATGAAAAAGAAAGAAAATGACGAAAATTACTGAAAGAGCTTTGCCAATTTTCTCTCTGATTTCCTATATTTTGAAACTTCAGGCGAATCTTAATGACATGGAATATACCAATTAAAATCTGATAATTTTTTTTAACCTTCTTAAAAATTATTTTGCTCTTTCGTTCACTTATCGTCTGTTTGAAATAATTTGACACATGCATCCGCAGAAAATTTTACAAGGGTGGAGATAGTGGAAATAAATAATCTCACCAATACATTTTCATTTAATTATATAATTTTTTTTGTGGGGGGATCAAAAGTAGATTATAGAATACAGCATTGCATCAATGAAAAAACATATGTACGATATATGCATATCAATACTATTTGGTGGTTTCTAGAAGGCAAGCGCTCCATTACTCCCCCCCCCCTCACTGCGCACGCCGACGCTTACCAACTGCTTAGAGTTCATCTCAATTATCTTTCTCCTCACATAACAAAATGGTATTAACTCTGAAGTCGATCCAGGACGTGATTGACTTCTTTTAAGTAAATCTGAAAGCTTCATTCCGCTTCGTTAACACTTCTGAAAGCGGGTATTTGTTATCTCACCAATTTCCTGACAAAAGTACTTTGTAAAGCCATCTTGCACCCTCAAGTCGTATTTCCTGAAACCATACCACTTTGAGTATTCCTTTGTTCCTTTGTCTAGCATCAACAAAAGGCGTAAAATTGTACTTGAGTTGTAACAGCCAAAGAAAGGTGAATGGGAGTCCTTCCATTCATGTTTTGTGGTACTACCACGTGTTGTGTGTTTAAGTAATGAGAATTTGACAAGATTTCCACCTCTAAACGTCCTTTATGTCTGGTAATCCCCTCTGAGCTCTAAAATCCGCTGTCTGGTTAATTTTCAGAAAGCAGTGGGTTTCACTGAGTGACGCTTTGTATACGCATATGGCCCAGGAATTTGCGACCTATTCAGAACTGTCTCTTTGAACTTCAAGGTCACATTCAAAGAACAGTCCGTTAATGATCTTGGCATTGTATCTTTCCAGTTCCTCAGCCATGGTCTATCAATGATCTGAATCAAAGATCAGAGATCATATTTTGCCAGGTTACTAAAAAATCCTTGTTGATTAATGAATTTTCAACAACTAAGGCTTTTAATTCAAGTGAATTTCTCTCTTTTTTGTTTTGCCGCTCGAATTTAAAGGCGACTTTGTGGTTTTAGAAATTTTAAAGATCTTTGATTCTTTGGATTAGGATACGTGAATTTTAATTTAGAGCTGTATCGGCTTTAAATTTCCTAAATTATGACTTATTAGTTCATACCCGAATAGCAATGCGCATTTAATTTCTCCTAATATGTAGATATGATGTTTGGATATGGAAATGGTTTCTCCGTATATGAAGAAATAAAAAGGACCATTTCGAAAGATCTTTTCTACAAACGAAGATTTGCAATTTGACCTACTGCTTATACCAGTGTATAACGCGCACCTATAATTTCTAACTTTTTTTTTAGGTATATTCGCCGTATAACGTGCACCCTTTTCTTTTAGGAGAAACATGAAAGATACATGTGCAATATTCTTATTTGTTTAAGTCATGCATTTGAAAATTTTCCCCACGTTTTCGAACAATTGTATACTGAATTGACAAGCGATAAGAGGAAAAGTATGTGTGTGATTTTACGGTTTACAACAACGGTACGGTTTTTACGATTACAAAAACGATTTACATAAAACAACAAGTAACGAAAAATCTTAGCTTGCCGTAGTACTTTTCTGCTTAGCTGGCGGTACAAAAATTAAAACCCGCGGCTATTTTTAGAAGAAGACGACTGTGCTAAAATGTAATTTTCCAAATGGTGTTTTCATTCATGCGCACTAAAAGGATGTATGGACGAAAACGGTGCGAAACTGTGGATAAGAAATGTTTGGAAAAAGCGTCTTAAAGAATTCAGAAAGTCTTGTCGGTAGGGCGGAAAAATTTAATTCTATGAGAAGAAACATAGTTTTCCCAAGGCCTCGGAGAGATTTAGACAACAAATTGGTAGGATGCCAGAAGCCTGTGAATGACATAAGAAGACAACAAAATTATTTATTTTCACCGATTGGAAATAAGGCTGATTTTCCAGTAATATTTGATATGATAGAAAATAAAACAATTAATATAAAAGGTACAGAAAAGGTTAACTTAAAAAGAGCAGGTCACGAAAAATCTCACCCCTAACTGTCGTGCTTTCCTGATTAGCTTATCTTACAAAATTAAAAGTTATGGTTATTTAAAAAATAAATAAATAAATAAATTAAAATCTGAAAGGTTTCAGATTTTAAATTATGTGCAAAGGGGAGTTTTTTTTTTAACGTTTTGTGTGTTACCTTTATTTATTAAACATCATGTTCTTCGCACTTAAACCATAAAATTCAGTTCAACAGCAATATCGCAAAATAATTTTAAAATGAGTCTATCTTTAGAATTTGCGATAGACAGTTCCTCGCGCTTTAGATAATTATTTGTTTCCCCCGTAGAGTGCTGCTATTGCTCGCTTTTAAATCGTTTGAGTATGCTCATCAAAAATTCGTTAAAGTTTTACAAAATATGGAATAGGTAATAAAACAAATTTCAAATTCCAAATTTGGGCTTCCAGATGCACATATTCGGGTGGAAACGTACGTTATTCAAAATTGGATGGCTCTAGGTTCCGTTGTTTTATCACATTTGGAGAAATATACATACATTTATGCATATTCTTTATTATTTAATTTCTTCAAATACAATACAGGGCGATAATATTTGGTGGCAACAATTTGAAACGTAAAACGGACATTCAGAGTGATTCGACGCATAAGCGCAAAACGAAAACAATAGTCTTTCAGGTAGAAAGCCCCTTTCGACTAATAAAAAGAAAAGGGGAAGAAATGAGTCTTCCAAATGATGTTTTCATTTTATGTTCAAGAGAAAGGATAGATGGACGGAAGAGATGTGAAATTTTGGATAAGAAATGTTTGGTACAAGCGTCCTTTTCTTTAAAGAATCTCGAATTTCTTTTAGTTTGGGACATGTTCAGATCCCATCTAAAGCATAATACTGTTGCGTGCGTACGGGTTCGTTATGGATTGAATGCGCAAGTCGTAAAAAAAGTTAATAAAACTTATTCTTTTCACAAAAAGTAAAACAAAATGTTGAAATATTTCCTCAGAGACATTCGTACAGTATTAAAATATCTTAAACGTTAAACAGAATTCAATTCAAAACAGAGAAACTAATTCTATCTCACAGCGAATTCGCTGCAATCAAATAACAGCGCTAGGTAAACAACAGTTCGCTTTAAACAGCTACAACTGAGCTGAGATGTTTTTAATTCGGCTTTTTTAAGCTTTTTAAACATTCACGAGAACATTCTGGTAAAATCTATTTTCTCGATTTTTCTGGTTGGCAACAGTAATTATGAGATATTTATTTATTAAGTATTAAACGCAAGCGCTCTTGTATTTTTACTTTCCCGACGTAGCTTTGTCTTCAAATTTGTCTGCGTTGCACGGGAAAATTAAACAATTTTAATTACAATTCTAAATAAATAGCTAAATAAATACAAAGTCCGTTACAATATGAAGAAATTGTTCGAAGAGTGTAATACAGACATGGCTGTTATTCAAAGCAGATTAATGCAATCTTTAGATGTGTGTGCCACTAAAACGTTCAAAGAAAATTAAAAATGATAGTGAAATACGTGGGCGTTTAAAAGTGAAAAGGCGTTTGCAAAAGGAGGCAAATACGTCATGCCACTCTAGAAACAGTGTATCAGTAACAGAAGCATGAAATGAAATTAAACCCAAAGTAATTCAAAAATCATTTAGAAAAATGCAGTATTTCTAATAATGTAGATAGAAGGGAAGATGATTATTTATTTATGGATCAGAGTAAAAGTGTTAGTGAAGGTAAAACAGAATTCGATGATGCGCTTAAAGACATAAAGGTTTGATTTTATGTGATTACGGCAAAGCCTCGAAGGATATTTGCCTAAGAGGAGGGATGCCTTTGTGGAGAACTTTTTAAAGAAAACTGCCTCGTATTCACTTTACACACGGGGAAACTACGAAAACGCCCATGTAGCCAGCCTCTTCTCAGGATTCGAACCTCAGACCAAACTACCAGTTTTCAGCGATTTTACCACTCGGCCGCAGGTGGACGAAAACATAATGGAAGACGAATATGACGAACTTTTTATGTTATCCGATAATGAAAAATTTTAATTTCAAAAAGCCATGCCGTTTCTTTTAAACAAACTGCATTGGCGTGTAAGTAGAAATCTAAATTTTGCATGCTCATCTTTTCCTTATTTTTAAATCTGTTATTTTTATATCCGCCGTATAACACAATTCCGATCTTTTTTTTATAGTAAACGTGCCCGTTATACACCAGAAAATATAGTATTATCTAGATTTTCTTTCCAATTTTTGTTTCATAGAATATTACTATTCCGGGAGATTTAAGTTAAATTTTTATAGATACTGAAAAGAGCTACTGAAAGAAATCGAAGCATATTATTCTATGCACAACACAACCTCAACTATTCTTTTCCATAACGACTGTTTTCTCGCACGTATTATTCATCACTTTTGATTCTTCTGCATCCATCGTTTTCCCTCATTTAATTGTGGCGAAATCGTATTACCGTTACAGTGTTTTCCGCATATATCTTTCGATGAAAATGTAATAGTATGTGTTATTTTCTTTACCTTCTCTTTTGATTACAAATTTGACGGTAAGGTAATAGAGTAATGCTTCCTACCGGACCCTCAAATCACGTCTTTGCATATAATATCAACTACAAATGCTTTTTTTGGGGGGGGGGAGGGGGTTGCTAAGTTGATATTTACAAATGTTTTTCTATGGCCAAAATGGAAACGAGGTGGACTGTGAAAACATTTAAAGTCTCCCGAAAAATCGTATTTTTATTTGAAGCATTTTTGTTAAAAAGTATTTTTAAATCAATTCGTTGAAACAACCTTGTATTTGGCGTACATTTACTAAAAACACTCAATCGATTTCGAGGGCAGCTACAGGTCCCTTCTCATCAGGAGAACAAAATATCTAGAAAGGGAAAGAAACCTCAGTAACGGCTTTTTTATACCCTCGGGTAGAACTACGCGCGGGGAGGCAACGCCCTCTATCGGCAAAAATAATAATCAAGAATTATGTTAATAGAATTTTAAAAGCGTTAGGAAGGACTGGATTAAGACTTAAAATCGTTCACTAAAATGCTAAATCTTTGTGAATATGAAAAGCCTCAAGAAAATCCAATTCACCAACAGAAGAAGCTTTTTGGATACTTTTTGCAGATCCCAAGTCAAAATTATGATTAAATTTCCAACTATGATACGCTATTGAAGACTTGTTAATTTCGCCCTTTCGGACATAAGATTCATGTTCCTTGATACGAAACTTTAACGCTCTTTTTGTTTGGCCAATATATCTCAAGCCACACTGACACTATATACTATAAATTCCCTAAGAATTAAAGTCAGAAACAGAATCTTTTAGAGTTGAACCGTGAATTTTATTGATAGGGGAGAAACTGACCTGAAAATTGAATTTGTGGAGAATCCGTGCAATCTTATAACTAGCAGAAGGATAAAATGGAAGCACGACAAAGTCATTAAATATTATTTCTAACAGTGGAATACCTTCTATGATGGGAATCTGAAAACTTTTTAACAGCTTTATCAATAATCACGGGAGAAAATCCTCGGTCAATAGCAACTGCTTTTAAATAATTAAGTTCATTGGTAAGCAAGGATTCTGTGGAACAAACTTTGAAAGCGCGAAATACATAATAGTAAAAAGAAGTCAGTTTTTGCTTAACAGGGTGGCATGACTTAGCATGAAGTGGTAAACAAACTGCAAAGGGTTTACGGTACACAGTAGTGCTAAAATCAATTTCATTGCGGAGTATAAGAATATCAAGGAAGGGGAGGGAATTGTTGGATTTAATTTCAAGGGTGAATTGGATGGCTGGATCAATTGAATTTATAATCGATAAAATCTCGGATAAATCATCATTATTTTTACATTTTATCGATTATAAATTCAATTACATACATAATACTTATTTATTACATACATAATTTCTCGGTTTAGCCTTTTTTCCGCATTCATCATTTATCCTATCTGTCTCTACTAAAAATCGATGGATCGAGGTTCAGTTTGTAAGCAGTGTTGAATCAAAAAAGTTAATTTAAATCGATACCCTTTTTCTTCATCCTACATAAGAATATAGCGTAAACCTCTTCTAACATGAACATTCGCGGTACTAGATTAGAGTTAAACAATAGTACATGTAGCACTAATGGAACACAGTGGTCACACTGCGGAAAAAAATAGGGGGTGGGAGTTTTATATCTTCCGTTGTAATGGGCCGATTGACGAAATTCAACTTGCGTTTTTCATGTCTCGAAAGCGCGATTTAGGATATGTATTAGTTTTATATATATCATTGTTCTAATATAGATATTTTGGCACAAAATCGAACTTTTTCTGAAGTGACATGCCAATTTTTTTCCATATTTCGATTCTACGACTCAAATTACGCCGAAGTGCCAAGTTTTGTAAAAATCCCACGAGTAGTTTTTAAACAATTAGTTCTCAAAATTTTGGCTCTTAAATGTTAATTGAATTTGGTATATATTTATTAATATCTCTTTTTTTTATTAAACTTACTTGATTCCTCCTTCCATAATTCGAAATTTAGGTTTAATCCAAACGTAATTCGCGCATTTTTTACGATTTATTTTTAAAATTTGTATTTTGAAATATTTTTTATAAATTTTTCGTAAAACGTTTTGAATTATAACCTATTTAAATTTTACCGTTATTTTAAAGTAGATGTATTTCTAAGCCTGCCTGCAAAAAATTAGAAGGTTTCTATTCAAAATTTCCTAAGATATACGCAAATTTACATATTTTGGCGAGTTTGAAATTTGGCACCTTTGTTATAAGCGATAATGAAGCCAAATGTGGCTTACGCACTTTGTCAAAAAATATTTGAAAGTATGATGGATGACCATTTTTCCGCTTGTGTAGAAAGAAAAAAAGGAAAGGAAAATAGGTTGCTATAAATTAAGAAGTTCGCCAAGTGAATTGTTCTTGGCGCAAACAAAAAAATACGCCAAGCTAATTTTTTAAATTTCTCCATAAATTTCTCAGCAAAAAATTGAAAAATGTAATATCTGGGCATAATTTGAGTTGTAGAATCGAAATATGGAAAAAAAAGTGGTATTTTATTTCAGAAAGCATCCGGTTTTGTGTCAAAATACCTCTGTTAGAACACTGTTATATATAAATCTAATATATATAATACTAAATCGCACATTCAAGACATGAAAAACGCAACTTGAATTTCGTCAATCAGCCCAGTAGAACGGGAGATATAAAACTGCCGCCCTTTTTTTTCCCGCAGTGTAGCTTTGCTTTAACTTAAGCGATTGATCGAGATTCAGTATGTAATGTAAACAATGACAATCAAAACAGTTAATTTAAATGGATGCCTTCCCTTCGTCTGACACAAGAACATAGCCTGAACCTTCTCTACCATGACCATTTGTGATTCCAGATTAGAGTTTCTAAACCTGTAGTAGATGTACCACTAGTGTATATTACATTATTTTTAATGGTACAGTTTGTATGCAAAATATTTAAATGAATTTTAAAAATAAATGTAAAATGGGGTTGCTCTAGGTACTTATATTTGTACATGATGAACATACATTTTTTATTCTTATTTATATCTTACAAAATTTAAAAGTTTGAAAACTTTATAAGGTATTTTCTCCCTCTTTTCAGCATAGAAATTAAGTAATTGGAATAATATGTAATTGGATGCATACTTACGCGTATTCCAGAGGTCCAGGTTTGAGTCCTGGGGAGGGCACGGCATGGTTTCATGTCTCCTGCATGAATGACTCTTCGGTTGTGCTCTAACTAATAAAAAAGATGGGGGACGATATTTCGTCCCCTAATCCTCAGTCCTTCTTTAAAAAGGGGGAGTATATAAGGTATTTTCTCCCTTTGTATTCTATTCCGCATGCCCTCGTGGTGTACTTGGAAGCACACTCGAAGCATTTTCGAGAGGTCCGGGGTTCGAATCCCGGCTACGGTATTGCATATTTTTAATCTTTTCAGTTTAAAAAAAGAAAAAAAAAAGACGGAAAAAGATAAAAAAGACCGCCTAATGACTCTACAGGCTTATTTATGTTGCTAAATATAGTAACTTTCAGAGGTGGTCATTTTAAGGAACTGGTCACCAAGTAAGCTTTCATTATACTATGAGTTTGCAGTTTTACTGCCACGAAAAAATACATTAATAAATTTTGAATGAAAAAGAAGGCAGCCAAACTGAAATTCAGAGTAAGACGAAATTCCCGTCAGCTTATTAAGGGTGGATTTTTTCTAACTTTAACTAATTAAATATGTTCATAAGTTCTATTCGAACGCAAGATTTTGCATATTTTCCTATTCATTGGCTAGCGTATCTTCTAAATCAGTAGTTTTGTAAAGGTTAGCAATAAATTATTAAAAAAAAAAAAATCCCTGAACTGAGTTACTTATTCGCCGCAACTTCAATTTTCTTTATTTTTATGAAATAAAGAAAACCATATGAAATGAAAATTAATCTTTATTAATTCCATAAAATAAGTTAACACTGACGCTACATAATTAATAATTTTTGCTAATATTTAGTATTTAATTGATTGCAGTAAAATATTCGAGATCAGTCTGCTTAAGGAAGGATACCTTCATGGAGCATTTTCTGAGGAAAATTACCTGTAGTCGTATTATGTAGAAGAAAATCACGCGAACCCCCAATCAGCCAGCTCATTCGCTGAGGTTTGAATCCGAGTCGAATTATCAACGTTCAATAGTTAAAGTCACTCGTGTTCGACACACAATAGTTGCAATTTATTTGTTACTGTAATTATTCAGCTATTTATTTTAAAGTTTAATAATTAAATTCCGCATTAAGGCATTTCCTGTGTTTTACCAGCTGACTAGCTTGAACATTTTATTTTTTAGCTTTGTATTTGAAAAATTTGAAGTAAAGATATGTTTTCAGCTGTTTATATTAAAATTCAAGTAATGAATGATCATGAATTAAATATATTTTTATTATTTAAATCCCACCGTTTCAAAAGTAAAAAACCAGTATCCTTATGAACTGTATTTAATGTTTTCGATTGGCTTAATTTGTTAATCTACAATAAACAGATTCAGTTTGAAAAATAAATAGATTACATTTTGCTGAATGGCAACAGACTCGAATGAAAAACAAAATTACGCATTTATAGTGATTCGACGCAAAATGCCATTTCAAGATTAATAGCCCTTTCTCGGCTAAAAATATTAGAAGGGACACAGGATTTAAACTTGATTTTTTGGGGAAAGATGAATAATTTTTTTATTTATTTTTTAATTTTTTGCTATTTTTCTCTTAATTCCTTCTTTCTTGCAGCTGCTTTAGAAATAGGGTTGGTTAATTTTCTCAAGTTGAAAAACAGATTACTTTTTAGAAAATGAATTTCATGAATAAAATACTAAATAAAACAAGACGAAGGAAAACAAAATATCGGAAAGCTTTCAGATTTTATATTACGCCCGAATTGCTTACATTTTAACATTTTGTGTGTTACATTTTGTTGTGTGTTACATTTTGTGTTATACATTGTGTTACGTTTTTGTGTGTAACATTTTGTGTGTTAAATAGCATGTTCTTCGCATTTAAACCATGAAATTCAATTCAACAGTAATATCACAAAATATTCGAAAGAGCATATGTTTAGAATTTCCGATACACAGTCTCGCCCGCTGGAGATAATTTATTTATTTTTCCCCGTATAGTGTTGCCATTGCTTTGAAATCGTTGAGTTCTTAATCAAAAACTTATAAATGCTTTACGGAATATGAAATAGATAATAAAACAAATTCTAAATTTGGGCTTCCATATGCCCATATTCGGGTGGAGACGTACGTTATTCAAAATTTGATGGCTCTAGATACCGTTGTTTTATCACAATGCAAAAAACATACATACATTTATGCAGATTCTTCATTACTTGATTTCTTTAAAGATAATGCAAGGCTCTAATATTTGGTGGCAACAATTTAGAAAGTGATTCGTCGTTTATAATGAATCGGCGCAAAATGCCAAAACGAAATTAATAGGGAAAAGTTAATATTAAATTAACTCTTATGGGCTAACGGCCTTTGGGCTAAAAATAAAAGTTTTGCAAAGAAAGTAAAAGTCTACCTCTGGGAACGTTTTGATTCCGAAATACCAGAAACATTTTCTACGTCAAATAGCATTGTCAAAAATTATTTGATTATTTTTTCCATGATTTGCTAATCAGTTTAGTAAGTATATCTTAGATATATTGGGTTTCGTACAAGAAATAATAAATGACTTTGAAGAACATAGGAAAAACGGGTTATGACTTTTCTAACAACCCAATAGACGCAAAATTTTAGACACAAATTACTTGACGATTTTCTTCAAAAATTTTGAGCAAGGGTGAAAAAAACTTAATCACTAACAAAAGAAAACTTAGGAGCACTTAATGTAACAAACTTATATTCATCTGAATCCGAGATGTCATGAAAAATTCACACGAAGCCTTCATTCGCGGTAGATTGAATCATCACCGATTCCCACATCGAAATTTCAAATCTTAAAATACTTCATCCCCACTGGCTTGGAATCAAGATCCAGGCACTTGTTGGGGCTCATCTTTCTTTAGCTGTAAAGCACGGGGGCGGGTTGAAGGTACTTTGAAAAGAAATAGTAGAACCCGAACCTCCTCGGAGACTTTTCAGAGTCAAAAAGCCGGAAAATTTCTTCCGTTATCTTTGTGTTTTTTCGATATCTCCTACGCATGAATCATAACATGTATCCAGAAGTTTGGTTCTATCAAAAATTTCGATTCCACTTGGTTGAATTTTATCTCTGTCCAATTCTTCGCTTTATCTTTTGGAGGACGTTTTTCTGAGTTGGAGACGAGTTTCTTGAAATCCTGCTTTTGTTGAATAAGGAACTTGAAACTTTTTCTACGAAGAGTATTGAAATACTACTGGAAAGCTTAAAAAAAAAAAAAAGTTTATTGTCAATATGAATTTATGATGTCACGTTTTTCTCACAGACATGGGAAAAAAAACTGATTTTTATGTGGGAATTTGATTTACTTCTAGACTCAGTTGGGCATGCGCTCAGTTAGGCAAACTTACAACATCTCAAAGTTCAAGAAGACAAAGAAAAGTCTTTGACTGAACTTAAATTTAATTTGTCGAGAAACGCAGAAAGAATTTCTTATCACCATTCACATAAATTTTAAAATGTAGTATTATTATGTTATTTATTTCTCTTACGTTGTAATGAGAACGTAAAAATAAATTCTGGTAATATTAAATAATATTTTTTTGTGCTTTTTTACATTATTCTTGTGCAAATATATGTTTCTGTAAGTTATAAAAATTATAAAAGAAAGTTTTCAGTTAAGAACATTTTGGAAAACATTCTACGGCCAGTTGGATATAAATATCGTATTTTCTTGCGTATCGCCCCCTTGTTTTTGAACACTAGGGTCTGAAATTTTTTTTAAATATTTACATAATTTTCTCTTCATTCTATTGCATATAGCTTTTCTCTTAGAGGCTAGTTTCTTGGCAAATTGTACTTTCTTCATTATTATTAGCCCAAAGGAGCGTTAGCCCAGAAGGGCTATTAGTCTCAAAACGGGATTTTGTGTTGAATTACTATAAAATTGTGAATCACTTTTTAAATTGTTGCCACCAAATGTTATCGCTCTGTGTTATATTTAAAGAAATTAAAGAAGGAGAAATTTGTATGAATGTATGATTGTTTTTTCCATTTTGAATAAACAGCGTTACCTAGAGCCATCAAATTTTGAATAACGTAGTCTTCCATTCTGTAAAACTTGAATGAATTTTTGATTAAAAATCTCAACGATTTCAAAGCGAGCAGTAGCAACACTATACGGGAAAAAAAAAATTTCATCTCCAGCGCGCGAGACTGTATATTGGAATTCCATTTTAAAATTATTTTGCGATATTGCTGTTGTGCCGGAAAAATGAGCTCGAAAATTACCGTTTTCAGAGTTTTTAATTAATATTTCGGCTGATTACAGTCGTACGAAGTTAGGAATAGTCGAAATGGTTTCCCACGAGTTTTTGGAATCGGGAATAATGTATTTAATGGCTTGGCAATGCTATTTTTATTTCATTGTAAAACTTAGAAATTTTTTATTAACAAACTCTACAATTTGAAAGCGAGCAGTGGCAACACTTCCCGAGATAAGCAGATTTTTAGCAAGACTGTTGCCATTCAGAAAAATGAGGGCGAAAATTAGCGTTTTCAGCATTTTTAATTAATATATCGGATTTAAGTTTTTTTTTGGGGGGGGGGAAGTAGACGTCGACCTTTTCCAGAACCCAGAAAAGAATTGTAGAAAGTTTGCTGACGGTAGCTATAGTAGTGACTGAGTTAATCGCAATCAAACGCAGAGACATTCTTCTTTATATAGATATAGATAATTCTTTAAGTTATGATTCAAGTTCTTGGCAGAATTTAATTCGTAATTTCAATTTAATTCAATTAAGGGTAAGGTCTAGACCCAGACATCCTAGTGTTTGGCACCGTTAATCTTTCTAGGTGAGTCAGTTGTTTATTAGCATTGAAATTGAACAGTTCAAAGAGAGTTGGCTGAAGTGAGACTTCTAGTTTTTTCTGGGAGCGATTTTGGAAATTCTCGGTATTCCTCGTGCTGTCAGGTGGAACTGCTTCTCTTTGAGCTGTTTGTAACTACTTATTGTACTGGTAATAATATTGAACTTCATACTTTGAAAATTTATGTTTTCTAAATGTGAAGAACGTGAGAACACTGATTCGAAATTTACTTCTAAATTTTAATATCTAAAGATCCTATTTTACCTCCTTGTACGAAGTAAAAAAGAAGCATTGTAATTGCGAAAAATTTCGGGTATCGTATTTCAACGAAAATATCCATTTTGACAGCTACCGAATGCAATTTAACCACGCTTTTGCCTGATATCTTAACGTAAGGACAGAATAAAGGACTCTTTTTATCCCCAAAAATTATAAAACTGATTTAAAATGGATTCTGAAATGATTTTTTTGTGGCGTCTTTGTGTGTTCGTATGTACGCACGTATGTATGTATGTATCTCGCATAACTCAAAAACGAGTAGCCTCAGAAGGTTTAAATTTTGTACATAGGACTGTTATAACATGTAGATGTGCACCTCCTATTCTGGTTGCAGTTGGCCTCACCAAAAGTACATAAATATATGTATGTACATATCTACTCTATTACTTGGCTCAGTGTGATCAGTTTTTTTTATTCTTATATGTTGGTAAATTGTGCATTTTTTGCTTTAAAAATGACTGAATTATATGCTTCTTATCTTCAGGCTAAGGTTCTTATGCCTTTAGTTATTCTGCATGTAATGTTTGTAGAATTATCAACAATTTAAAAGTTGTTTAAAATATGCGTTTAGAAAACCAGCGACTACCTGTGAGAAATAATCGTATTGCATTTCATAAAATTACACTAGTACTAAATTAAACATACAAATTCAATAACGTTGCATATAATTTTTTTAAAATACAGTATAAGAATAGTTCAAGCTACATAGATTTCAAAGGAGCAGTTACCTATTAATATCGCAGTGTCTTTTTCGTAAGAAGCCTTTTTTTTTACTTAAACTTGTATCTTCAATAGTTGCGCCCCATCAATGAGTTAGAGGAACTGGGCTAAAACCTAATTGGGTTATCACATTTAGCAACGCGCGAAGCTAGAAGAAATTTTTCTAAGAAATGTGCTTTTTCTGATATTTTCTTATCCGAAATATTCCCGCTGGTAGCTAGGCCCCGACTAGGTACCCAGGATATTTTGCGACGCTAGAGAAACTATTTCTCTTGCAGCTTGCTCTCGCTTAGGTTTTAACCAATGAACTGATTTTCGCGTAAATCAATCAAGCGGATATCCTGGAAACCAGCTTCCTAGAAATGTTTCTTTAGTTGCGCTGTTGAAGACAGCCAGCAGATCTGATACTGGTTTAACATTTCAAGTGACTGCACTTTTGTGGAAATTTTCGAGTTGCTTTGCTTTTATACTAAGAAGGACTAGCTACTATTTCCCTGTTGTTACAGCCACCTTAGATAAGACTAGATTCGAATCCAAGCCTAATGGCATGGAAGCTACTAGGTTATACCAATCACTGTACTGCACTGAGGCCGTTAAACTCGTGCTTTTGATTTTAAAAAATGCAAGTCTAGTTTCCTGGATGCCTCATAACAGACTAAATACAAATATGCTAAATATTTCATAGTTGTTTTTAATAATACTCCTAACCTTTCAACCATATCAGGTCAAAGAATTTCATGAAGGCTTATAGGCATGGAATAGTTTTTTCTTTGGTCTAGGCCTTGAGTATATTGTACAAGATAGAAAGAAATTTCTTGCTTCATCCCAGTTTAGAAATAGAATTCCCCAAGAGTAGGTACTTAAGCCCCTCCTCACCACTGACCAGTCTATTCGGAGGGGGAATTTTTCAGTTTCGTCCTTTCCCTTTTCATCCTATGGACGAAATCTTAATGTTTTATCTACTGTTATGATCCATTCCCTTCAACCGCAACGCTTTCCCAATTCATCCGCTGCTACCTTCATCAGCTAACCTTCGGCTTCGTTCAGACGCTGTTATAAATGTCATAGAGGCATAGAATGCGAGAGTTCCCTTCACACCTGCGAGACAGGGTCTAAGCCGTAACCAATTAGATAAGCTAAATTTGCGCATGTGTGGATGTGTCTTCAGCTTTCCCACTCAATAGGTTTTGCGTGCTCACTGATTTATCTGATTCTTAACCAAGTCGGCAAAGGGATTAAAAACTTTGAACTTTATGCCAAAAGCCCTAAGCCAATTTATGTGACGTAGCAAGGTCTGGTTACCTAGCAACGAAGCTCGGCTTAAACCAATTATGACATTTATACCACTGTCTGAATGGAGCCTTACTAACGGAAAGCTAAATCCTTTTTTCCAAAAGACATTGTTAAGAGACTCCTTTACTGAGATAGGAAATGTCAAATGATAAAAATATATTGCCTTGTTTTGACAGTTTCATGCATGGCTGTTTAAAACTGGTTCATCCATTTATTGAAAGCGAAACTGATTGAAAGGAAACGTCATCCAAAGCTAATATTCGGAGGAGTTATGCTTGCGTAAAAAGTACATGAAAACTTTAAAAAATAAATAAATAAAATAAAAGTACGTGGTAAGAAAAACTTGACTAGATTCAGGTACACTTAATTTCAAAGTGCCTGAAATCACTTATTCTGCTTAGATTAAATTGTCTAAAGAAAATATTTAATATTAGAAATCATTAAAAATTGAAAATTAAGCTAGGTCATTACACTAAATTAACACTACCACAATAAATGATAATTTAGTGCCAGGTCATTGCACTAAATTATCACTTATCATCGTGCTAGTGAATGATTAGTGATGTCATTGTACTAAATTATTCCTTATCAATGCATAACCTTTGCATTATACTTATCATTGCATTATCTTTCGTCAATTAGAACGTTTAAGTGAAATGGATTTCTCTTAAACAGTTTTAATTGACGAAATTAAGACAAGCATTTGTATCAGAAATTAACTTTTCGAGACGTGGATGAATCGGGAAGGAGAGAATCGGTGGTAAAACACAGTGAATGAATTGAACATTAGGTTGAATTGAGCTTGAATCGGGAAAGTTTGAAAAGGCAGTAAGCCGTTAAAAGACATTCGGTTGGATAGTATCAGTAGTACATTTACTAAAAGAAAAGCATACGTAAAGATTATGGACACAATTGCTTATAAGCTTCAAAACTACAGAGTACCATACGTAATTTCAAAAAGAAAAGTGACTCGAACCACGGACCTCTCGAATACAGAATCAGCGAGAGATATTTTTCAGAATAATTTATTACTCAGATATATTTCATTCATAGCTAAATATTTGGCTATCATCAATGACATATTGTTCAAACACACAGAAGCACTGAGCCTTCAATTATATTTCATATATAAATAGTTATTTTTTAGCAGCACTCATTCCTCAACAGTCGTTTTTTTCAGATCTTTTACAGATATTTCCATCGTTTTTTAAAGTTTGATGTAGTATCTATTTCTGACAAACAAGGTCTGATATGATCAGAAAATATCGGAATCTATTTTAACTTAATTAAAACATCAGAAAATTTAAGATCAGAAGTCTATTTTAACTTAATTATTTATTTGTAAAGTAGGGATAGAATATTCGAATTCTCAGATTTAAAGAATATAATTGACTCGAGGCGCTGTGACGGGAAAGTGGTTGTCTTACCAAAGAGTCCGAGTTCGAATCCCGAAAAAGGTATGAGTGTGTCCATTCTTTGAAAAAAGACAATGATGGCTCACTTATAGGTACCTCCCATAATAGAGACCACCGCTTTTGGCCTTAGTATTGACCAACGTCTAATAGAAGGCCATTGGAGGGTGGGAAGTATCTGTAGTACCTCAAAATTGTTCTCCTCCGGTGGAATGGCGTTAGACCCATGAGGGTGCCTGGGTTCAAGGTCCTACCCCTCGTCGAAACATCAGAAGCTTCCATGCCGCAAAGATACTAGATACTTGTAAATATCCATGCCTTCTCTGGAACTCGAACTCGGACCTAACATTATGATACCAATATATACCATCATGTATGTGATCAGAAAGGCTCTGAACATTGTTCATCTCAGTGTTCAGTTTTATTCATTAGTTCTTCATCTTAGCATTCAGTTTTATTCATTACTTCATCATAGTACTCAGTTTCATTCATTAGTTTATCTTAGTATTCAGTTGTATATTAGTTCATCTTAGTATGCAGTTTTGTTCATCTTAGCATTCAGTTTTATTCATTAGTTTATTTTAATATTCATTTTAATTAATTAGTTCAACTTAGCATTCAGTTTTATTCATTAGTTCATCTTAGTATTCAATGTTATTCATTAGTTCAACTTAGTATTCACTTTTATTCATTAGTTATCTTAGTGTTCAGTTTTATACATTATAGTATTCAGTTTTATTCATTATAGTATTCAGTTTTATTCATTATAGTATTCAGTTTTATTCATTAGTTCATCTTAGTATTCAGCATTATTCATTAGTTTATCTTAGTATTCAGTTTAATTCATTGCAGTATTCAGTTCAATTCATTGAAGTATTCAGCTTTATTCATTAGTTTAACTTAATATTCAATTTTATTCATTAGTTCATCTTAGCATTCAGTTTTATTCATTAGTTCATCTTAGTAATCAATATTATTCATTAGTTTATCTCAGTATTCAGTTTCATTCATTATAGTATTCAGTTTTATGCATTGTAGTATTCAGTTTGTCATTAGTTATTTCAGTATTCAGTGTTATTCATTAGTTATCTTAATGTTCAGTTTTATTCATAATAGTATTCAGTTCTATTCATTAGTTCATCTTAGTATTCAAAATTATTCAGTGGTTTATCTTAGTATTAAGTTTTATTCATTATAGTACTCAGTTTAGTTCATTGTAGCATTCAGTTTTATCCATTAGTTATTTTAGTATTCAGTTTTATTAGTTATCTTAGCATTTAGTTTTATTCATTAGTTATCTTAGTGTTCAGTTTTATTCATTATTCAGTTTTATTTATTAATTCATCTTAGTACCAATAATATTCATCAGTTTCTCTTAGTATTCAGTGTTATTCATTAGTGATCTTAGTGTTCAGTTTTATTCATTATAGTATTCAGTTATATGCATTAGTTCATCTTAGTATTCAATATTAGTCATTAGTTTGTCTTAGTATTCAGTTTTCTTCATTACAATATTCAGTTTAATTCATTGTAGTATTCAGCTTTATTCATTAGTTATCTTAGTGTTCAGTTTTATTCATTATAGTATTGTTGCCTGCGTTCGGGTTCGTTATGAATGGAATGCGCTAGTCATTAAAATGTTAACGAAAAACTATTCTTTCCACAAGAAATAAATCAAAATGCTGAAGTATTTCTTCAGAGATATTAGAACAATATCACAATATCTCAAATGTTAAACAGAATTCGCTTTAAAACAGATAAACTAATTCTAACTCACAGCGAAATCGCTACAATCAATCACCACATTAAGTAAACAAACGGCAGTTCGCTCTAAACAGCTACAACTATAACAGCAACTGAGATGAGGTGTTTCAATTCGGCTTTTATAAGTTTTTTAATTATCACTAGAATAATCTCGATTTTTCTAGATTTTTTGGATGGCAACAGTAATTACGAAATATTTATTTATTAAACATTAAATGCACGCGCTGTTTTATTTTTATTTTTCCGACGTAGCTTTCTCTTTAAAAATCGTCTGCGTTGCACGGGAAAGTAAACCAATTTTAATTACAATTCTAAATAAATAGCCAAATAAATATGAAATCCGAAAGAGTATTCAGTTTTATTCATTAGTTCATCTTAGTAATTAATATTATTCATTAGCTTATCTTAGTATTCAGTTTAATTCATTGCAGTATTCAGCTTTATTCATTAGTTATCTTAGTATTCAGTTTTATTCATTATAGTATTCAGTTTTATCCATTAGTTCATCTCAGCATTCAGTTTTATCCATTAGTTCATCTCCGCATTCAGTTTTATTCATTAGTACATCTTAGTATTCAGTTTCGTTCATCTTAAAATTCAGTTTTACGGCTAAGTAAAAAACTATAAAAAGTTCAATAAATTTACAAAATAATGTCTAACTTTGAAACTTTTAAATCATTTACTGAGGAAATATACAAGTGTCACAACCATCCCCTGCCTTTGAGGTTTCTATTCTTCTCTTTACTGTTACATATTTGCTCTTATGTTCACACTTTCCTATCATAGGGTTTGAAAGTTACGTTTTCTCACATCTTGAACATTCAGCTTACACAGTTTAAGAAAGTAAAGACTTCCTATTTCCAACTTTCCTTCAAATCTCGTCTTCTGAATATTCGTGAAGAGCTGCAGAAGTGGGGAGAAAACGCTTAAGTACAGGAAATCTTCCACAGACAGGGACGATTCGCGACTTCTCTTTTCATACTTCGCATCCATAGTTTTACCCTCGTTTTCTCACAGTACTTCGGAGATTTCAAAGCTTACTGAAGTACTCTTCGCATCTTCCTCTGAGATGCAGTTCCCAGATTTGTACAAGAGTGAGTTCCTCTCGACTCAACTTTGGCCTGATCTCTTGTAGCATTGCAACCATTCTGTTTTTTCCACAATCTCTTTCCGCTTTTTTTTTTCAAAGAGTCGAAATCCAAGATTTACAAAGTGATGTAATGCTAAGTGACTGTGGTTTATCTGAACAAGGTGAGTCCATTGAACTACGATGATTAAAATTATAAGCCGGGAAAAACTTTTTCACGTATGCAGCTATTTTGCGAGTCAGTGAATTGAAAATGTTATTAAAACTTTCGCAGAGAATCTGTTAGAATTCCCTTTAGAGAAATTTTCGCTTCTTCGAATTTACTCTGATGATTTCACTAACAATTTCTCAACCTTAAGAATTCTATGAAAATAAGTCTTTCAAATAGCGACATAAACTGATTGTCATTTAATTAAATAAGTAATATATATTACACTTTTCTAAAAAGTAGAACTTATATGACACCACCCTAAGAAACCGAATATAAAAAATTACTGCTTCAGAAAGAATTATATATACATTATTACGGTACTGTTCTGTTATCAGGACCGGATTCAGAAATGCATTTACGTATCCATGTATGTACGGATGTATGTGTTCATGTATGCATGTATATATGTACGTACGAATGTGTGGTGTTTACATATACACATATATGCACATACATACATACATACACACGCGCATACATGCATACATTTCTGAACCTGGTCTCGATAACAGAGCAGTACCATTATTACACCCACACAATAATTTTCACATGTTCATGACATATAATCCTTCAGCATAATGTTAAAATATTAGAAAGGGAAATAAGAAGTGAATGTATAAGGAGTTTTCTCCCTCCTTTCAGCATGCCTTCGTGGTGTAGCGGTAATACAATCGGGACATATTCGAGAGGTCCAAGTTTGAGTCCAGGCGAGGGCACTTCTGTACAACGATGCCATCGCTCGCTTTGAAATCCTTGAGTTTATTAATCACAAATTCGTTAAAGTTTTACAAAATATGAAACCGATAATAAAACAAATTCCAAATTTCAAATTTGGGGTTCCAGATGCCCATATTCGCAGTAGGATTACGTCATTCAAAATTGGATGACCCTAGGTACCGTCGTTTTATCACAACGCGAGAAACATTTATACATTTATGCAGATTCTTCATTACTTAATTTCTTTAAATATAATACAGGGCGATAATATTTAGTGGCAGCAATTCGAAAAGTGAAACCGGCATTCAGAGTGAGCCGACGCAAAATCGCAAAACGAAAACAATAGTCCTCCAGGGACAAAGACCCTTTGGACTAAAAAAAAGAAGTCTAAAATAAATACATTTTAATAATATAAAAATACATTTTTAACTTCTGCTGTTATTGCCTGACTTTTTTTTCATATTTAATTAACGTCAATACTACCTTCTTGATCTCATATATAAATAAAACTGATTACGCAATTAGAATCTAATGGTTTATGAGGTGTCGTCATAAAGCCAGAATCACGAATCTGTGCAACTTTTGCTACTTAAAATTTACTACTTACTTTTGCTATTTACATTTACTTTTGCTGCTTACATTAATTTTCTATGCTAGTTTTCGATAATGTAATAGCTTGCCAAAAAAAAATGGTGCATATTCTGTGATATGAATACTTTAAAATGACTGCGCAGAAGTCATAAAGTGTTCACGAATAAATTTCATTAAACTAATCGTGGAAATTTACGCCACGATATAATTACTGCTCTAAATATTATGGGCAACATCTTGAAACCAGTAAAAGTAAATTCCTTACAGACCAAAATGATTTAAATGATATTTAAGATGCATTTTCTCTTGAATCAAGAATACTTACCTACGAAATTAATACTATTAATGCTAACGAATATCGAAAGATTGGACTACCTCAAATTTTGTCTCAAGTTGATGTGAAACTCAAATTGTTATTAGTTATAGAATTTTTTGTAATAATTATTTGAATAATATATGCTAATATCATAATAGTTAATATGAATACATATCATAATTACACTGTAGTTTATTATTCATGTTCATATAATAATAATAATAACAATTTAAGTAACTAAAATATTTTTTCTTTACTTTATTAGACGAAAAGAAGCAACTGCAAGAGGAAGAAAACAACTTGGATATGTCTTTGCAGTTTTAGAACTCGTCTGAATATCAGAAGTTCAGAATTCAATATCACAATGACACAAGATCTTTTGCAAATATTAAATGTCTTATGACCATATGATTTCCTTGTATGGCCTATTAAATTAGATACATTTTTCGCTGCACTTTATTTAAATTTATTTCTTCGAATTTTATTAGAGGTATATTTCACATTCAATCAATTCATAATCTCATTCGCGGCAAGGCAAAAGTACATAAAAAAATAAAAAATAAAAAAAATCTGAAAGATTTCAGATTTTAAATTACGTCCAAAGGCGCGTTTTTTTAACGTTTCGTGTGCTACCTTTTTTTATTAAATATCATGTACTACGTACTCACACCATAAAATTCAGTTCAAAATCAATATCGCAAAATCATTTTAAAATGAACATATCTTTAGAATTTCCGTAAGTCTCGTGCGCTGGAGATAAAAATGTTTTTTTTTTTCGTACAGTGTTGCCATTGCTCGCTTTGAAATCATTTAGTTTGTTAATCAGAAATTCGTTGAAATGTTACAAAACATAAAATCGATAATAAAGCAAATTTCAAATTCAAAATTAGGGCTTCCAGATGCCCATATTCGCAGTAGGATTACGTCATTCAAAATTCGATGGCTCTAGGTTTTATCACAATGCGAGAAACATGCATACATTAATGCAGATTTTTCATTTTTTAAAATTTAATGCAGAGCGATAACATTTAGTGGCAACAATTTGAAAAGTGAAACGGGCATTCAGAATGAATCGACGCAAAATCGCAAAACGAAAGTAATAGTCCTTCGGGACTAAATCCCTTTGAATTAATAATAAAAATTGTAAAATATGGAAAAACCTATAACACCAAATAGAGAAAAAGCACTTAAAAATTTTTTTACAACTAAAATTAGAAACTTTTATGCCAAAACAAGCAATTCGGCCAACGGGTAAGACGACCAAATTTTCGGTGCACAAAATTAGAAGTTAAATTTTGTTCCCAATGAGAAAAAAGACACTCATGTTGGTGCACCAGTTAATTAACTCTTCTACTAAGAGCTGCAATTGTAAATAAATGGTAGCCTCGTTAGGCCTAGCACTACTTTATAAAATTCATAATTATTCTACAATTATAGCATGCAGATTAACTAAAAGCATAAAAACGTTAACCAAAACATAAGAACAACATAATTCAACCACTTTTAATGCAAAAAATGCAGAATTTATTAATATATAAGGGAAAAATACTGATTTCAGGGGAGCCTGGTAACAGTGTGGAATAGATAGGTGCTTCATGCGGCTTATTACAAAGAAAAAGGGAGGTGCGCAAATACATATTATAGCAGTCCTATATATAAAATTCCATCTTTCTACGGCTAATCTTTCTTGAATTATGCTAGATACATATGTATGTACGTAGCATACGTATGTACGTAGAGACGTCACGAAAAAATCCCTCTTGAATCTGTTTTAAATCAACTTAAAGAAAAAAAGTTCTTTATTCTATTCGTACGTACAGATGTCAAGAAAAAAATTCATTCCAATGGATTCGAGAGCAGTAAAAGCGGATATTTTCCTTTAAATATGATACCCGAAATTTTTCACAATTACAATACTTTCTTTACTTCATATAAGGAAGTAAAAAGAAAGGCAATACTCTCTATATTATGTCTTATTTATCATAATTTGTATATACCTGTTTTTTCATGCAAGAGAAAGCTACTTAATGTGAGTCCGATACAAGAGGAGATTTTGTTAGCATGACTGAGTGAAAACAGTGTTATTCCCGCTTTACGGGAATGCCTAATCAGTGAACGATACATTAATATACCTTTTACGTCATATGAAAATAATTTCCCTTGATCTGTAACTATAAATATGCGCTGAACCTTGCCATACTGCAAAAATTAAGAGCTATTGCACTAAACACTGCATGTAATTGATTACACTGGAGAACAAGCTGCGATGTTTTTGACAAATTGTTTAAACATTGCTCATTTTGAAGGTCAGTCTGGATTTAAAGGTTTAAATGTTTTATTAGCAATATTTTTTAAATGTCGCATCAGATTTCAGTAAACTGTAAAATTATCCTTTTTACAGTAATTTTAATACATCAAAGTTCAAACGTTATTAAACGATGGAACATTTCTCATTGTGAGAAAATATTATACTCTGCAAAATTCTCTTACCAGATTCTGTCATTATTAAAGCTATAACTTAACATTTTTATGGGAAAAAAAATAAATAAATTGTAGCAAAAATAAATAAATGAAATCTGAAAGTGTTCAGATTTTAACTGCGACCAAGTGGCCTCTTTTAAAGTTTAATGTGGTTTTATCATCAGAGATTACCAGTACAGATAGCTCTTGGAATTACAAACTATTTTATTGGATATTAGATAAATATGCATTTAGACTAACATGGGAAGGTTATATATCTCCTGTGCATTTGAAAAGTCAAAAAGTATGTAATGTATTTTTATAAAAATATTTCGTGCTACTAATTAGATATATCATGATATAAATACGTTTCTATTTAAACAAATCAGATTGAAGAGCAAATAATTATAATAATTATAATAATAATAATAATAAATTTAAAGATTTCAGATTTTAAATTACGTCTAAAGGGGCGTTTTTAGTCCAAAGGGGCTTTGTCCCTGAAGGACTATTGTTTTCGTTTTGCATTTTTGCGTCGGAAACATTAAAAGTCTGTATCACTTTTCAAACTGTTGCCACAAAATATTGCAGCCCTGTATTATATTTAAAGAAATTAAATAATGAAGAATGTGCATAAATGTATGTATGTTTCTCGCATTGTGATAAAACGACGGTACCTAAAGCCATCGAATTTTGAATGCCGTAATCCTGCTGCGAATATGGGCATCTGGAAGCCCAAATTTGAAATTGAATTTGTTTTATTATCAATTTCATATTTTGTAAAACTTTAACGAATTTTTGGTGAACAAACTCAAGGATTTCAAAGCGAGCAATGGCAACGTTGTACAGAAGAAATATTTTCATCTCCAGCGCGTGTATAATAATAATAATAATAAATTTAAAGATTTCAGATTTTAAATTACGTCTAAAGGGGCGTTTTTAGTCCAAAGGGGCTTTGTCCCTGAAGGACTATTGTTTTCGTTTTGCATTTTTGCGTCGGAAACATTAAAAGTCTGTATCACTTTCAAAACTGTTGCCACAAAATATTGCAGCCCTGTATTATATTTAAAGAAATTAAATAATGAAGAATGTGCATAAATGTATGTATGTTTCTCCCATTGTGATAAAACGACGGTACCTAAGGCCATCGAATTTTGAATGCCGTAATTGCAGATGCCTAGCTGCGAATATAGGCATTTGGAAGCTCAAATTTGAAATTTGGAATTTGTTTTATTAACGATTTCATATTTTGTAAAACTTTAACGAATTTTTAATTAACAAACTCAAGGATTTCAAAGCGGGCAATGGCAACGTTGTACAGAAAAAAATATTTTTATCTGCAGCGCGTGAGACTGTGTGTAGGAAATTCTAAAGATATACCCAGTTTAAAAATATTTTGCGATATTGTTCTTTAACTGAATTTAATGGTTTAAATGCGAAGAACATGATACTCAATAAATAAAAGTAACATACAAAAATGTTTAAAAAACGCCCCTTTGAACGTAATTTAAAATCTGAAACCTTTCAGAATTTTTTTTTTAAACATTTCATGTGTTACCTTCATTTGTTAAATATCATGTTCCACATACTGAAACCATAAAATTCAGTTCAAGAGCAATATCGCTAAATAATTTTAAAATGAGCATATCTTTAGAATTTCTGATACTAGCTTGAGTTTGTTAATCAAAAATTCGTTAAAGGTTTACAAAATATGAAATCGATAATAAAACAATTTTCAAATTTTAAATTTTGGCTTCTAGATGCCCATATTCGCAAAAGAATTACATTATTCAAAATTTGATGTCTCTAGGTAACGTTGTTTTATCACAATAAGAGAAACATACATGCATTTACGCAGATTTCTCATTATTTAATTTCTTTAACTATAATACAGGGAGATAATATTTGGTGGCAACAATTTGAAAAGTGAAACAAGGCTTGTAGTGAATTGACGCAAAATGCCAAAACGAAATTAATAGTCCTTCTGGGCAAATTGCCCCTTGGGACTAATAAAAATAATAATACTCTTAAGAACTGCCTCAATTATTTTTTGACAGCAGTTAGTGTGTTAATCAATCAAAGACAAATTAAATTTGGATTTTATGTTTTGCCAGCCTCTAACAATTTTGCATTGCCAGTGCAGCAGTAATGCAAAATCGTGTTTCTGCGGTTACACTCGCTCTTACTAGCCCCCCCCTCTTTTTTTTTTTTCTCCTTTTTGCTTTATTATTAAACACTTACGCACTTCGCACTTAAGCCACATAGAATTCAATAGCAAAATTGCAGAAATTTTAACAGCGGCATAGCAGTATACGTTCAGAATTCCCGATTCTGCGTTAAGTGTTGGCATACATTTTTGGTTTTCTCAATCTTTTCTCAGTTCCTCATATCAATATTCAGTTTTCTTACTAAGATGAATTTACGAAATTTTTTTGTCCTTTTATTATTAACGCTTTATGTGTTTGCTTATTAAATATCACGTTCCTTGCAGTTACGCGACATAAAATTCGATTCAACAGCGAAATCATAAACATAAAAGCAGCATGTCTAGAATTTACGCTTTGAAATCGCTGAGTGTGTTAATCAAAAATTCGTCGGAGTTTTACAAAATATGAAATAGATAAAAAAAACAAATTCGAAATGTCGTTAATTTTTCACAATGCGAGGAACATACATGCTTTCATGCAGATTCTTCATTATTCAGTTTGTTTAAATACAATGCAGAGCTCTAATGTTTGGTGGCAACAATGTGAAAACTGATTCAGACTTTTATAGTGAACCAATAGTGATTCAGACTTTTATAGTGAAGTTCATGTCAGGACGTAAGCCTATATAATTCCTATTACTCTTTATAGACTTATATAATTCCTCTTTATAGAGACCTATGTAATTCCTATTACTGTTTTATAGACTTTTTTAGTGAACGCATAATGCCAAACGAAATTAATAGTCCTTCTGGACGAATTGCCCCTTTGGGGGGAATAAATAAATAAGCAAAAATAAATAATTAACAAATGGAATCTTTTTTTTTTTTTTTTTGGCGTAGATTTTGAATAAATCTCCAACGAATTCGAGGCTGATTAGACAGAGGTTTCTGTTTTTCAGGTGGGAGAAAATCTAAGCGAAATAAAGGTTGCGTTTCCCTCCCTAATATTTTTCATATATATTTTACATGATTTCAACTTTATTATAGTTTTGTCACTAAGTTTTAGATCTTTTTTTCCCACTAAATTGCTTTATTACTCCTCCTTCTCATTTCCCATTTAAAAAAGAAGAAAATTCAGCTTTAGCGAGTCTTTGAAAGAAGATTGCGCTTAATGTCTCAAGTTTGTCCAACCAGATTCTTTCTTTAAGTAAAAACAAATACATTATTCGAAGTATTAATAAATAAATCCAGAAATAAATTATTACAAAAAGGCTTTTTTATGTTCAAAAACCTCTGAAATTTTCTCTCAGTGGGATAAAAATCCGAAACAAATGTCTGTCGAATTAAAATGGTTGAAAACACATTGAACAAATCGGTAATACCAAATTCACCGCAAAGATTTACATAGAAAAAATTAAATAACGGATGATAATTAAATAAAATCAATGGTAACGAAATGAAAAATAGATTTAATAATATGTGGATCATAAACTGAATAATTCTTTGAATAGTCTTTATATTTGAACAAACTGAAAGTTTTGGAATTTCGTCCATACTATTTTGTGTTATAACCATCTTCAAACTCTCGCCAGATCTTTATCCCTTTCACCACTCCAGGAGACTTTCAGTACCGTTTTTTCAAAGCAGCCGCCGTCCCACAGAAAGTTCCGAAACCAGAGTCGGAATATTTTGATAATTTTGCGGTTGATCCTCAAATAACATGACAGGCTAATCTCGCAGGAAACCTCAATAAAGATAACCCCATAAGAAAAGATCCTCTGCCACAGAAGCCGAATGGCAAGGAGTCGCCATTTGACCTCATCTTCCGCTCAACTTCACCGCTGATCGTGCAAGGCTGCAATGATAGTGACCGCTTGTTTCTGGTAGAAGTCAGCCATGCTTTGACTGAGGGCTAGGAAATCCCAGATAACAAACTTAGTACTCTCAAAAAGCGTCGTCTTCAAGGACTTAGGCATGTAAATAACTCAAGTTTGATATTCGTGGTTGGCAATGGTTCTTAAGTATCATTATTTTCTTGGAATTTAAAATACTTTTCAGGCTTTATGGCTTTGTAAGTAACAAGCTGGCTTCGTGGTCGGCAGAGATTCTTCTTTAAGCAAGTTTATTTTATTACAGTTGAAACTATTTTCATAATAACAGTACATAAATATGCATTCATTCGTTAGTAAATGTATAATGTGTACTGCAAAAATCCTGTTGATAAACAAATAAATAAAACAAGAATCTGTATTCTTCTGTCATACAGTCTGATAGTTTTGGAACCGTTCAGTACTTTGAACATCAACTGAAACATGCCCAACATAATTAAATCAAGCCTACAGCAGATAGGTCCAACTATAAGTTTTGTATATGATAGATAATTATTTTATACAATTTTTTGGAAGACAGTCGTGCCTGTTCTCTATACGTGTCCTATTCAAACTGTATCCCGCAGTCCCCTGTCGTTCCATGCAGCTTCTCTAAAGTTCCGCAAGTCAAAACAAAAATTGGGAAGAATTTTATAACATCGTAGAGTCATTAGGTTATTTCCAAGCAGGCGACATAAAAAATGAACAATGCCTTTGCCGGGACTCTAACCTCGGACCTCTCGAATACGCGCCGAGTGTGCTGGCCATTACACGACGGATGCATGGAAAGAAAGCGGAGAAATATACCTTATAATATGACATTGACTCCAAAACTACACATATTAATAACTAAGTAAATAATACTTTTATTTCTTTTGTTATTGTTATTTAAAATAATAAAAGGCAGATCTATTTTATATGGTTAAAATATAATGAAATTACATACATAATTTTTAATCCCCCCACACACAAAGTATGAGCACTTTTGGTATATTTTAATTGCTTTTTTTACCATTTACCTTTTCTAAGGGTCCTCTAATTAGCCCAAAAAGCGTTAGCCCAGAAGGGCTATTAATTTCGTTTCGGCAATTTGCTTTGGTTTACTACAAATGTCGGTACACTTTTCAAACTGTTTCCACCAAATGTTACTCCGTGTAATATATCTAAAGAAATTAAATAATGAAGAATATGCATAAATATATATATGTTTCTTGCATTGTGATAAAACGACGGTACCTAGAGCCATCCAGTTTTGAATAACGTACCTTTCCACCCGAATATGGGCATCTGGAAGCTGAAATTTGGTATTTATTTTATTATCGATTTTATATTTTGTAAATATTTAACGAATTTCTCATTAACAAACAGAACAATTTCAAAGCAAGTAATGGCAACACTATAGGGGGAAAAAAATTATCTCCATCACGCCGCGAGATTGTGCCCCGGAAATTCTAAAGATATGCTCATTTTAAAATTATTTTGCGATACTGCTGTTGAATTTTATGGCTTAAGTGAGAAGAACATGTTATTTAATAAATAAAGGTATCACACACGCCGTTGAAAAAACGCCCCTTTGGCAGTAATTTAAAATCTGAAAGCTTTCAGTTTTTTTTTTTCAGCCAAAAGTGGCAATTTGCACAGAAGGACTATTAATCTCGTTTTGGCATTTTGCGTCTATTCACTAAAAGCGTTGTTCCACTTTTTAAATTATTGCCACCAAATATTATCGCCCTGAATTATATTTAAAGAAATTAAATAACGAACAATCTGCATAAATGCATATATGTTTCTTTGCGATAAAACAACGGTATCTAGAGACATCAAATTTTGAATATTGAACGTTTCCACCCGAATATGGGCCCCTGGAAGCCAAAATTTGAAATCTGGAATTTGTTTTATTATGGATTTGCAAACCGTTTTGCATATTTTGTAAAACTTTAACGAATTTTTGATTAAAAAACTCAAAGATTTCAAAGCCAGTAATGGCAACGTTGTAGAGAAAAAAACACGGTTATCTCTAGCGCATGTGTCGGAAATTCTGAAGTTATGCTTGTTTTAAAATTATTTTGCGATATTGCTCTTGAACTGAATTTTTGGTTTAAGCGCGAAGAACGTGATATTTAATAAATAAAGGTAACACACAAGATGTTAAAAAAACGCCGCTTTGAACGTAATTTAAAGTCTGAAACATTTCAGATTTTTTAAATTTTTTAAAGTTTTATTTATTTATTTATTAATCCAAAGGGGCTTTGTCCCTGAAGGGACTACTGTTTTCGTTTTGCGATTTTGCGTCGGAAACATTAAATATCGGTTCACTTTTCAAACTCTTGGCACCAAATATTGCAGCCTTGTATTATAGTCAACGAAATTAAGTAATGAAGAATGAGCATAAATGTATGTATGTTTCTCGCATTGTGATAAAACGACGGTATCTAGAGCCATCGAATTTTTAATGACGTAATCCTGCTAAGAATATGGGCATCTGGAAGCCCAAATTTAAAATTTGGAATTTGTTTTATTGTCGGTTTCATATTTTGTAAAACTTTAGCGAATTTTTGATTAACAAGGATTTGAAAGCGAGCAATGGCAACATTGTACGGAAAAAGAGTATTTTAATCTCCAGCGAGCGAGACTGTGTATCGAAAGTTCTAAAGATATGCTTTTTTAAAATTATTTTGTGATACTGCTGTTGAATTGAATTTTATAGATTAAGTTCGAAGAACATGATATTTAATAAATAAAGGTAACGTACAAACATCGTTGAAAAAATGCCGCTTTGAACGCAATATAAAATCTGAAATCTTTCAGATTTTTTTCCTTTTTTTTTTTTTTTTAACCTTTTTGAAGTTCTTTTTTTTTTTTTTTTAACCTCTTTGAAGTTTCTAAATTTAAAGCACAAAATTTTTCAGGTGTATAAATTCCTAAACGAGATCCTGTTTCCTTCATCACTGGTAACATTATCCAAATCTTCTTGTCTCATTCTTAGAAGTGTTCTTTGAAGGTGATGACATAAAGAAATAGCTGCTTGAGTAATAGGAATTATATAGGCTTATGCCCTGACATGAAGAAATAGCTCTTTGATTAATTAAGATGCAATAACACGCCGAACAAATACTAATTTAGAAGTCAAATGTAACGCTGATTTTCGTTGTTTGACTTCTAAATTAGCTCTTTGATTAATAGAAATTATATAGCTTTCCAAAAAATTATATAGAATATATTATAAATATGGCTTATGTTCTGACATAAAGGCATTACATTGGCTTATATCCTGACATAAAGAATAGCTGCTTGACTAACAGAAATTACATAGGCTTATGTCCTGACATAAATAAATAGCTCTTTTATTAATAGAAATTATATAGTTTTCCAAAGAAATTATATAGAATATATTATAATATTATTATAATAGAAATTATACAACTTTCCAATATAATATTATGTCCTGACATGAGGAAATAGCTGCTTGACTAACAGAAATTACATTGGCTTATGTCCTGACATAAAGAATAGCTGCTTGAATACTGCTACTAATAGAAATTACACAGGCTTTATATCCTGACATAAATAAATAGCTCTTTGATTAATAGAAATTATATAACTTAAGCCCTGACAAAGAAATATCTGTTTGACTAATAAAATTATATAGCTTATGTCCTGACCTAAACAAATAGCAATTTGACTAACAGAAATTATATAGGCCTACGTCCTTAGATAAAGAAATAGCTGTTTGACTAATAGAAATTGTATGACTTATGTCTTGACATAGCTGTTTGACTAATAAAAGTATATAACTTATATCTTGCCGTAAAGAAATAGTTGTTTGACAAATAAAAATTGTATAGCTTATGTTCTGACATAAAGAAATAGCAGTTTGATCAATAGAAATTATATAGGCCTATGTCCTCACATAAAGAAACAGCTGTTTGTTTAATAAAAATCATATAGCTTATGTCCTGACATAAAGAAATAGATATTTTACTAATAGAAATTATATATCTTATGTCCTGAGATAAAGAAATAGCTGTTTGACTAATAGAAATTAGTATAAAGGCTTATGCCCTGACATAAATAAACAGGTACAGGTATAGGTAAAAGTAGCGGGAATACCAGATATTTACCAAGAGGTGATCCAGGCGTTGAATGCTATGGCTACCAATGCCAGCATTGCATTGCGGCTCATCTGCCTATCCCGAGTGCACCCTTCATACATTTTTTTATCTATGAAAAGTTACATTATGCATGGTGGTACATGAATCTTACTTCAACATGGTGATACAGTTGATTTTATATGGTAGATACAAATTTGTTGTATATTGTTAAAACATATGGGTTACGATTGTTTTCACATGTTTCTTTGATTCAGTATTTTGTGGGTTGCAGTTCTACAGTTCTTAGAGTCAGCTCCGTGATGCTTACATTTCTGGCAAGGAATTTCTTTTACATATAGCATATTATATGCTATATAGCATATTAAATATAGCATTTTACATAGAGTTCGATTTTGTTGCAATCTCAAGGTTTGCCAAATTCCATGTTATAAAAGTTCTACCAATTTAATTCTATTTAGCATATCACTGTTAATATATCACTGTTATGAATTTGCATGCTGTAGTGCAGAACATTATTTTGAATTTTTAATTTATATTATGATGGAACAAGTACTTAATTATTGCATACAAAGTTCGTGGACCATTTGCACTATCGTACTTATTTGCTATTATTTTGCTAGTTATGGGAAGAACTGAGAGGGATTGTGTTACATGGGAACACATAACTCTTGTCCTTTTGCTGCTAAGAACTAGATTATTCTTTGTATTTTAATTCGATGGTGCTTATTTGCTACTGCAATCTCAAAAAACGGATCCAAGTACTGTGTTGGTTTTTTAAGATGCAGTAGAGAAGGGGCATGTCCAGTAATGTAGCAATTTATGTAAGGGTTAATGCTATTGTTCTTCTCTTTGATGCTTGGGATAAATCTAAAGGCTCTTCTGCCTTGTTGTGCATTTTGCCACCAGTAT
This sequence comes from Stegodyphus mimosarum, assembly GCA_000611955.2. NCBI lineage: Eukaryota > Metazoa > Arthropoda > Arachnida > Araneae > Eresidae > Stegodyphus > Stegodyphus mimosarum. The sequence continues at coordinate 179,902 of KK117986.1, read as the reverse complement.
TCCCACCTTTTAATCATTATCTCGTTTAATGATTCTTTATTTTGGGATTTAGGGAATGGGATGGTTGTTGGAATAGAGTTTTGATTGCTTGATGTTTTAGCATATTTGTCGGCTTCCTCATTCCCTAAGGTCCTTGCATGTGCTTTCAGCCATTCAATAATAATTTTTGCATTGGGGTTTCTTAATGAAGAGTCGATTATGTCTCTGATAACAGGTGATTTATGTGCCTTGTTTGCAATTGCGAGTATGCTTGATAAAGTATCTGTTTTGATTTTCGCTGCAGGTAAGTTATTACTGATACTATAGGTAATTGCTTTTTGAATGGCCAGCGCTTCTGCTTGAAAAACTGTGTTATTGCTATTTAGATGATATTTGAGAATTTTTGCATTTTTGGCTGTTGGTGCATTTCATGTATTACTATGGCACATCTAACTCCTTCTTTATTTTTAGAGCCATCTGTAAATATTTCCGAGTTGAATATTTCTTCGGTGTTGCCGTTGTGGTTGAATTGAAGACGAATATTTGGTTCTATGGTGGGATGAATTTCGTAAGGGTGTTCTGGTTGATCATAGTTCTTAGTTTCGAATTGGATGTCTTCTGTAATGGAGTCTTTCTTTAGTTGGAGGAATCTATCAGTGGTTGCGATTTTTTCCGCTGTAAGGAAAAGGGAAGGGACTTTTGTGAGCGCATAGAGAGCTGCATTGGAAGTTGTTCTGTAGCTCCTTGAAATAATAAGCAGAAATAGCCTTTGAATCACCTGAAGTTTTTTTAATTTTTCCTGTATTTAGAGGGAAAGTGTGAATTGCGCAACCGTAAAGAGCAATTTTTTCAATTACTGCATTGAATACAATTTTACGCAGGTGAGGGTTCAACCCCCAGTTGAACCCCTGCATTCTTATGAAGTTTTTGGCGATAGTTGAATTTTTGTCTTGAATGTTTTGTAGATGGGCTATCCAATTTAATTTGTGGTCGGTAGTGATACCAAGAAATTTCGTCTGTTTGTCTACTTTGATCCTTTCTCCATTGCTAGTGAATTTTGGAGTTTTTGTAATCGATCGTCCTGGTTTATTGAAGACTACTGCGTGAGATTTTTCTGTCGACTGTGACAGCTTTTGCCTCTGACAAATTTTGTTGAAGACGTCGAGGCTTTCATTAACACTTTTAATTATAATTTCCCTTGTTCTTCCGCTGATGACAAATGCCGCATCGTCGGCAAACGCTATGGCTTTGGTATGGTAGGGCCATACATGAGAAGTGATCTTGTTAAATGTTAATTTGCAAAGATCAGCACTTAGGCATGATCCTTGTAGGCAGACGCGTTGTTGTGTCCTTTCTACTAACCTATTGTTGTGTAGGATTATGTTTTGGCTGTTATTAAGGAAGTCTTCAAGGATACTGTAGATATTTTGGGGGGCATAGTTGAAAGCTTTCCTTAAGTCCAGGCAGAGAAGGGAAGAATATAAGTTATTGGCTTTGTTTTTCTTGATTTCCTTCTATTTCCTCTATTTTTGGATTCTTGCTACATCTATAGCTTGTATTGCACATCTGTTTGAGGAGAAGCCGTACTGATTGTTGCTGATGCATTTGTTCTTATGAATATGGGGCCTTAATCTTCCGGCTATGGCCCTTTCCAAAATCTTGCCCAGTGCTGGAAGGAGATTTATAGGGCGGTGTGGCTCTGGACTTTCAGGGTCTTTATCTTTTTCATTGAAGAGGATGACATGACCTACTTTAAGGACGTCTGGAAAAACTGTCAGTTGCAGGCATTTGTTAAATAGGTCCTTTATTATGCAAGAACACTTTTTGTTTACAAGTTGATACACTATGTTACATAAGCTATCGGGTCCTGGCGCCTTTCTCTTTGGTAGTTTCTTTATAATGGAATTGATCTCCTTATACATAATACATAGCTAACACAAATAAATAGCTGTTTGATTAATAGAAATTATATTGCTTACGTCTTGACATAAAGACATAGCTGCTTGACTAATGGAAATTACATAGGCTATGCCCTGACATAAATAAATAGCTGTTTGACTAATGGAAATTATATAGCTTATGTTCTGACATAAAGGGGCAGCTGTTTGACTAATAGAAATTATATAGGCTTATGTCCAGTCGTTGCTGTTAAGAGCCCAGTTAATAAATATCGCAATCCCGAAATGAGGATTCAAATACTTTTCTTTAAGAGGGCAGTATTAAGATGAATTATTTAGATTATGGCAAAGTACACGAGCGGGGTTCTCCCTAATGTACCTTGTCATAATCTACGTAATTCTTCCAGAAAGCATCCCCATGAAGGGTAAATAGCTCATAGTCACATTATACTTGACAAAAACGACGAAATATTCCACGCAGCTAGATTCTTTGTCAGTATGTGAACCCAGGTCAAGCTACCAGTGTTTCGTAGCGGTTTTATCTCTCGGCCATAGAAAGGCTTACTTTTTTAAAAGAGAGATTCAAAGTATGGTGAGAGATGTCACTGTTTCAATCTAATACCTTATTTGTAGAAAATGTGGATTCCTGGTTTTATTACAAAAATTTCTATAATGGAATTCTTTTCATAATGTTGTAATAAATGCATTTTAAATAAAAATTAACTACTTAGATTAATCTGAAATAAATTATCAAGTTTGTAAACTGCTTTGCCTGGAAATATGACAAAACTGTTATTGGTTTCAAAATCATGTGACCTGTTATTAATTAATAATAAGTCGCATAGAATAATAAATCACGTAACAGAATGAGCAAACAGGTCGTATTTCTGCAGCATCAATTGTTCCGTAATTTTTCTTGTTAAATGTCATTTATTTATGTTTCGCGCACTGTATTTTATTGACACATTTATCAGTCGCAATAAAATTACTAATTTTGCTAATGAGACTGATAAGATTAACATTATTTAAAGCATAATATATTTTAAAAAATTTTAGAAAATAATAATAATAAAAAAAAAAACTGAACGCTTCCAGATTTTACATTACTCTAAAACGGGCATTTTTTATTTTTATTTTTCATTTATCGGAAACACATCTGCCCGTTTCAAGTGCATTTGGGCTAAAAATATTTAAATTTTTGTTGTTTTTTCACAATGCGAGAAACATACATACATTCATGCAAATTCTTAATTATTTAATTTCTTTAAATATAATACAGAAAGAAAAACAAAAATCTGAAAGGTTTCAGACTTTAAATTACGTCCAAAAAGGCGAGTTTTACGTTTTATGTGTTACCTTTATTTATTAAATATCATGTTCTTCGCATTTAAATCATAAAATTCAGTTCAACAGCAATATCTCAAAAAAATTTAAAATGAGCATATCTTTAGAATTTCCGATACACACTTCCGCACGCTGGATATATTTTTTTCCCCCGTAGAGTGTTGTCGTTGCTCGCTTTTAAATCGTTGAGTTTGTTCATCAAAAATTCGCTTTAGGTTTTAGAAAATATGAAGTAGATAATAAAACAAAAATCCAAATTCGGGTTTCCAGATGCTCATATTCGGGTGGAAACGTACATTATTCAAAATTGGATGACTCTGGGTACCGTCGTTTTATCACATTTGGAGAAATATACATAATTTATGCAGCTTCTTCATTATTTAATTTCTTTAAATATAATACACGGCGATAACTTTTGGTGGCAACAATTTGAAAAGTGATACAGCGGTTTATAGTAATTCAACGCAAAATCGAAAAACGAAAGCAATAGTCCTTCAGAGACAAATCCACTTTGGACTAATAATATTTGGTGGCAACAATTTGAAAAGTGATTCAACGCTTTTAATGATTTGGCGCAAAATGCGTTTTCGAGACTATTAGCCGTTCTGGTCTAACCCCCTTGGGCTAATAACAGTATTAATTTCAAATATTTCTAAAAAATTTCTTTGTCAGATACATCACTCTGCTTAACATTTTTCAGTTCAAACAATTCTAAACATCATATTGTCGAAATTGCCAGTGTTGGAATACTATAATAAATTTAAGGCCTTCCCTTGTTTTCTTGCGATATAGCGATCAGCGTATTTATATATCTATCAGAATGTCTCACATTACATTTCTTGTGAGGGCAAAGTTTATTTTTTAGGATTGTTGGTTTTAAATTTCTTATTCGCACTAAAATGTAAGATAGTATAAAATATAACTAGTATAAAACTTATATTATTCAGTTTAAGGCTATTATTCATTGCTTTTAAATTTCATCGAACTGTGTAACAGTATTGAATTTAAGTAAACCGAAAGTTACATACTTTGTCAACTCAACCAGTTTTTGTTTTTCACAATGAATCCTAAGAAAAACCTTTCAGATTTCATAAATCTCTAAATGAAACCCCAAAAGTTTACCAGACTTCCACTCTGTTCTGAGAGCGAGAAAGAGATGCATGAATATATGAAAACATAATGAGATGTAATTCTAGCCCCAACGTGTAATAGATACACGAAATATGAAATGTAATTCTATAGAATTGTTCTTTATGTGGGTTCTAAAACACTAATACTCTGTGATTATAAAAACTAGTATTTGTTACTATATATTCTTTTCAGCTGATGTGCAAATAAGAGAGACTGAAAGCAGGTGTTTCTAAAAAAAAAAAAAAAAAGGGAAGAGTTATCTGCTTTTACAGAATATGAAATCGGTAATAAAACAAATTGCAAATTAGGGCTACCAGATGCCCATATTCGGTGAAAGATTACGTTATTGAAAATTTGATGGCTGTAGGTATCATTGTTTTATGACAGTGCGAGAAACCTAAATACATTTATGCAGCTTCTTCATTATTGAATTTCTTTAAATATAATACAGGGCGATAATATTTGGTGGCAGCAATTTGAAAAGGGAAACAATGCTTGTAGTGTATCAACGCAAAATGCGAAAACGAATTCTGGGCAAATTGCCCCGCTTGGACTAAAAACGATTAGTAATTAAAAAATTAAATAATTAATTGTTGGAATAATTAAATAATTAACGATTAAATTAATTAAGTAGTTTAAATTAAAATTTAATGAAATAAGAAGAGATAAAATTTAATATAACATTTAATAAGCGATTTTTAATATAATTTGATTACCATAAATAAAATTTTCGAGCTCAAATTTCTACTAAAATTCTGTTCACTTACATAAAAGAAATGTCGCGGCTTTCTTATATAGGGATCCGGTGCCCTCTGGGTAGAATTATTATTTATCCCCAAAACTAAGAAGTACCGGAGTCGGGCTCCGGCTCAATTTAAGCTCTGGTATTGTGCTAGACTACACAGTTCAGTAAAACAGGCAAATCGAAAACCTTGTATTTGGCGTAGATTTTGTAAAATCCCAATCGATTTCGAGAACAAAACGGGTCCCCCTTCATCAGGAGCAAAAAATTCTGCAAAAGTGAGAAAGCGAATGTCGATCATATGTATACCCACAAGCGACCAGTGGAAGAGCAGATAGCGCCATCTATCGGCAGAAATAGCAACGAAAAATGAAGGGTTAAGTTAGTAGAATTTTGAAGGCATTAGGCAAGACTGGAGTGGAATTGAAGTCATTGACTAAACATGATAAATTTTTTTGTGAATGTGAAAAGCTTCAAGAAAATCCAATTCCTAATAGAACCAGCTTTCTGGATAATTTTAGCAGAACCCAAATCAAAATAGTGATTGAATTTCCAACTATGATCAGTTATTGAAGATTTGTTAATTTCGCCTTTTCGGACGTAAGATTCCTGTTCTTTTATGCGAAACTTTAATGCTCTTTTCGTTTGGCCGATATAACTTACGCCACACTGACACGATATGTTATAAATTCCCCAAGAACTAAAGTCAGAAATAGAATCTTTAAAAGCCAAACCTCGAATTTTATGTACACGCCAGAAAACAACTTGAAAATTAAACTTGTGTAAAATCCGTGCAATTTTGTAACTGATAGACGGATGAAATGGAAGCACAACAAAGTTATTAATGTTATTTCTCACATCAGAATGTGTTCTTAGATGGCGCGATGAGAACTTTCGAACAGCTTTACCAATGACTACGGGAGAAAATCCTCAGTCGAGGAGAACAAATCTTACATAATTGAGTTCCTTAGCAAGAAGAAATTCTGAGGAACAAACTTGGAGAGCTTGAAATACATAATAGTAAAAAGAAGCCTTTTTTTTTTGCTTAGCCGGGTGGCATGACTTAGCATGGGGAGGTAAACAAACAGAAAAGGGTTTACGGTAAACAGTTGTGCTGAAATTAGATCCATTGCGGAATATAATAATATCAAGGAAAGGCAGTGTATTATCAGATTCAGTCTCAATAGTGAACTGCATGGCTAGGTCAATCAAATTTATAACAGATAAAATCTGGGATAAGTCTTCCTTATCACCATCAAGAAGAGCGAAAGTATCGTCTGCTTAGCGAATGCACAGACGAAAAGAAGCAGTTGAAGTTCATCTAACTCGCTGACTCAGAAACCTACACCGACGATATACTAATTAGACGGCAAGAATGCATAGCCGCTACTAAGATTAACAGCTGGAAAGCAAAATAATAAACGTGCGCTTCACTAGCGATATCACGCTCTGTCTAACCTTTTCGTTCCAAAAGTTTAAGTACTCTCCTACACCTACTTTATTTACATCCTGACGAGGAAACGTGAGGGGAAATAAGAGAATTCAGGAAAGGCTCAGCAATTAAAATAACTATTGGTAAAACTAAATAGGACCCTATTAACTTTCCTTTAAATACTATCGCTTTTTGCCTCATTTGAACACGTTCGAACTCGAAATTAGCATTCTGACAAGATAGTGGAAAGCGAGGAAGACAGGAAAGCTAATTTACATAAATTAACTGGTTGGTAAAAGTAAATTAATATCCTACAAGTTAATAAATTCTCTGCTGTGAAATTTACTTTAGGAAAAGTTTTGACTACTTTCCATGAATATTTAAACTAATGGTTAATTTAGGTAACTAATGGTTAATTAGTTTAGATCAGCGGTATTCAAATTTTACGGCTGTATGACCTCATGGAAGTGGAAAGGATCCCCCAAAAAGCAACTTCCCGACATCAATCAGAGCATTTATTCATATTTTTCAGGATTTTTATACATCTTACCACTCCACTATACATTTTCGCGACCCCATCTGGAGTCACGACTCATAGTTTGAATACCACAGATTTACGTGATTAGATTTACATTTAATCTTGACCTGCTGGTGATTTATCGCCCTTAGCAGCTATCTAACTGTAGCCATAAGAACAAATCGAATTAAAATTTAAATAAAATTCACCAAGGTCTTCATGATAGGTTTAAAATTTTTAACATAAACTAACAGATGTCTTGTAGTATAAGCTATCGCAAAGAGGAGGCTGTTTGCGTTAATGATTAAGTTTTACATTATTTACAAAAAGATATTTCAGTTTAAGACTAAACATCTAACCAGTGTACACTCCAGAAAAAAAAAAAAACCTGAAAGCTTTCAGATTTTACGCAAAAAAGGGCGTTTTTTTAACGTTTTGTGTGTTACCTTTATATATTAAATATCATGTTCTTCGCATTTGAACCAGAAAATTCAATTCAACAGCAAAGTAATTTTAAAAGGAGCATATCTTAGAATTTCCGATACACAGTCTCGCGCGCTGGAGATAAAAATATTCTTTTTTCCGTATAGTGTTGCCATTGCTCGCTTTCAAATTGTTGAGTTCTTAATCAAAAATTCGTTAAAGTGTTACAAAATCTGAAGTCGATAATTAAACAAATTCCAAATTTGGGCTTCCGGATGCCCATATTCGGAGGAGGATTACGTTATTCAAAATCGGATGGCTCTGAGTACCGTTGTTTTATCACAATGAGAGAAACATACATACATTTATTCAGATTCTTCATTATTTAATTTATTTAAATATAACACAGGGCAATGATATGTAGAGGCAACAGTTTCAAAACTGATACGGACATTTACAGTGATTCGACGCAAAACGCCAAAACTAAGTTACACTGGTTATCATAAATTAAGGAAAAATCACAAAAATCACGAATGCTGAAAAAGTTACATGTAGAATTTTATGAAACTTACCCACAATATACAACACATAGTTAGGTATCAAATAACATAAAAAGAAATTACCAGACAATTATAGTAGTATAGAAATTAGCATATGTATAAAATGAGCAAATCGAAGGTGTCAGTTTGCTATAGGAAAAGTACCTTTAATACTGAATATGATCGCCTCTAGAAGCAATACAGCACACACAGCGGTGTGTGGTGCTTTCAATTATGCGGTCTATCGGTTCCATAGGAAGCGAGAGACATTGCTCTTGCAAAGCAGTTGCAAACGCGGGAAGGGTCTGAGGGGCGGATTGAGAGCAGCTAGACGTCTTCCTAAAGCATCACAAACCTGCTCGATAGGATTCAAGTCTGAGGACCGAGCTGGCCACTCCATGGGCATAATCATCTACGATGCCAGCCCTGTGTGGTCTTGCGTTGCCGTGCTGTAACAGGAAAGTATCACCTATTGCCCCGGCATATAGGTGCACATAAGCATCAAGGATGTCATCTCTATAAAAATGAGCATTCACGGTTATCCTTGTAAAGGCATGGAGGTCTGTGCGCCCACCCAAAGAGATGCCACCCCAAACACAGACACTGTCTCTTCCGTATTCATCTCTTTCACGGATGTTTGACGAATGATAACGGATTCCAGGTTCTCTCCATATCAAATAATCGCTTTCTAGACTAAACCTGGACTCATCCGTAAGGAGAACAGCCCTCCATTGATCAGGAATCCAGTAGACATGTTGTCATGCCCACTGCAAACGGTCCCTCCTATGGCGTGACGCGAGCGGCACGCAAATGCCTGGTCGCCTCGTATACAGACCACCTTCGTGAAGCCTTCTATGCACAGTTGACGCTGACACCAACCTTCCGATGGCTGCATCAAGGGCGGATCTAAGGAGAGTCGGAGTATCGGTTCTATTCCTGCGTGCACATAATGTCAAATATCGGTCATCAGCGCTCGTCGTAGCAGTTGGCCGTCCTTGACTTAACCTCCTAGATGCCAAATTGAAATTGCCTCCAAAGTCTATGAACACAGAAGGACTCGCATTTAGCCACCTGACCACTTCTGTTTGACTTTGTCCTGCCTCTAGTCTCCCAATGACTCTCCATCGTAGTTCTGCAGGCAAATAATGCCTGGAAGTCATTGTTACGAATTGGCTATCTGAGATTTCTGATGTCACTTTCTGATCACAGTGAAATATGTGGGCTTGCTCTCAAACAGGGACTTTTATGCTCCTTGCAGATGACGCATTCCAAGTGCAGCGCCACTAATTTGCATATTGCAGTTTTACTCGGCTACTCTTACTTGGCAACATATTCAAATCTTACACGGTTTGGCTTATTTTTGAAAGAGTTATCGCTATTTTGGTGATTTTTCCTTAATTTATGATAACCAGTGTAATAACCCTTCTGAGCTGATCCTCCTTTAGGCTAAAAGTGGGGGGGGGGGGGAGTT
>KK117986.1:139902-170398 GCA_000611955.2 Stegodyphus mimosarum | reverse complement strand
ATCTCCAGTTCTACTGGGCCGATTCACCAAATTTAAATTGCGTTTTTCATGTCTCGAAAGCTCGACTTAGGATATATATTTGATTTACATATATTTCATTGTTGTAATATAGGTATTTTGACAGAAAATCGGACTTTTTCTAAAAACACATGCCAATTTATTTCCATATTTCCAATTCTACGACACAAATTTTGCCTAAATAATAAATTTTGTGAAATATGGTGCCAAATTTGCGGAAAAATTCAAAAATTTATCTTTGCACATTTTTTTTAGTTTGCGCCAAGAATTATTCACTTGGCTAGCTTCTTTATTTATAGCAACCTATTTTCCTTTCCTTTTTTCTGCACAAAATGGTCATCGTTCATTACTTTCAAATAATTTTAACAAAGTGCGTAAACCACATTTGGCGTTGTTATCACTCATAACAAATATGCCAATTTCAAAACGCTCGAATATGTAAACTCACGTATATCTTAGAAAATTTTGTACAAAAAAGTCTAATTTTTTAAAATTCGAAAAATATATGAAAAATATTTAAAAATACAAATTTAAAAAATAAATCATAAAAAATGGGCGAATTTTATTTGGAGTGAACCTAAATTTCGAAATGTGGAAGGAAGAATCAAATCAGTTTAATTAAAAAAAGAGGTATTAATAAATGCATACGAAATTCAATTAACATACAGGAGTTAAATTTTGAAAGCTAATTGTTTAAAAACTACTCGTGCGATTTTTACGAAACTTGACTCTTTTGAACTCATTAAACTTGACTCTCTTGACTCTTTTGTCATAATGGGAGTCGTAGAATCGAAATACGGAAAAAAATTTGAGAAAAAGTCCGATTTTGTGTCAAAATACCCATTTTAGAACAATGCTGTATAGAAATCTAATACATATCCTAAGTCGCGGCATAGTGTGCATTATCTCTAAACTCATAAGGCACTTACCAACAATCCAGCTACTACATTACTACAGAAGCCTTTGTCTTTCATGTATTTAGCAGGGACTAGTTTTCAGTGAAACATAGAAGCGATGTGACTAACGTTCCAATACGCAATTTACTTTTAAATATGTTTAAATAAGTTTTAAATATGTTTTTAAGCTTTAAAGCTTAAAAAACTTAGGGTTTTTTTTTTAATTTTTTAAAGGTAACTTTTTAACTTTTTTAAGGTTAGCTTCTACTTTTGCACTATGCCTAATGCATTTAAATGGTGGTTTAATTTGGTCTGAACGAATATTGTGAGACCGAGCCAAAAAAGATTGGAAAGGTTTTAACTAAAATCTAACCCTTAATAAAATTTAATTAAACTTAAGGTGTCATATCTTGAAAACAGACGGAAAATACATTCATCGTATTTACAATTCTTATTTATTTTTCTTGTACAAAACATTGCAAGAAGTATTACAAAAGAACTATTTACCTGAATAACAAACTCATTCTGCATTATTGTTCTCTCCTTTCATTGAAAAACTGCATACTAGCATAAAAAATTTCTTTGCATCCCAGGCTAGCCTGCAGAACGAAACAGAACTTCAGAATCTTCTTTTTATTTCCTTGTACGAAGTAAAAAGGAAGTATTGCAATCGAGAAAAATATCGGGTCTCATATTTCAACAAAAATATTCATTTTGACCCCCATCGAATGTAATTTAACGATGTTTTGGGGTAATATCTAAATGTAAGGACAGAATAAAGGACTCTTTTTTTTTTTAGCCAAAAAAATTATAAAACTTATTTAAAATGGATTCTGAAGAGACTTTTTTCATGGCGTCTGTGCGTGCGTACGTACGTATGTATGTATCTCGCATAACTCAAAAACGAGGAGCCTCAGAACGTTGAAAGTTTGTATATAGGATTTCTATAGCATGTAGATGTGCAACTCCTATTTTGGTTGCAGTTGGCCCCACCAAAAGTATATAAATATATTTATATATATATCCGCTGTATTACTCGGTTCAGTGAGCTCAGTTTCTTTATTCTGATATGTTTTTAAATTGTGCATTTTTTGCTTTAAAAATTAGAGAATTATGTTGTTCTTGTCTTCCGATTAAGGTTTTATGCCTTTAGTTAACCTGCATGCAATAATTGTGGAATTATGAACACTTTAAAAGTTTTTTAAGTGCGGCTAAGCCTAATTTTTGGTTATGATAGCGCCAATATTTGTTTACGTTTCAAGCTTAACAGAATAGTGGATTTGTTGCCAATCTAGAGAAACTAAGCTTCGCTACAACAAAGTAACGTCTTCTTTTATTATTGAGAATTAAATTATGCTTGATTCATTCTGGAATTACCATTTAAGTTATTGGCTTGTTTTTGCGTACAAATTGTAAAAATTGTTTATTTAATTGTTTTAACTGTACTTGGTGTTTTATGTTTTTCTGTATCTTTCAATTTTTAATGAAAATATTTTGAATATTTATGTATTTTTGCCTTACCGTGAAGTGAGAACTGAATTAGTTAGTAGCGCATGCGCATTAGATAAGCGGCGCTGAATCGTCTGGTTTTAGTGCCGAAGTGTGGCTATGGTAAATAAATACAGGGAACTTTAAAGAGTGCATTTATTCTGTTTTGGTTTAAGCTCTATCGACGAAGTAGATTTAATTCAAAATTCGTTAATTGTTAATTCAATGTGCTTAAATGAAATGCAGGAAAATTGCGTGTAATTTAATATTCAATACAAGGAAGTCATGTAGTGTATACATCAGATTTTTTATTATGAAATTTCCCTCGGTATCCTATCTTTAGAAAGTTTTAATAGCCTGATGAATAGATTATAAAGTCTGGTAACTAATTAGAAAAATTTTGTTTACGCTTTGTTTGTTTCGTGTTTTGTTTTTGTTTGTTTATGTGCAAATTTTGTTAGCTAGTTTTCTGTTTTTTTTTGGGGGGGGGGCTTGAAAATTTTTTTATTTTTTTTATTTTTATTTTTATTTTTTGTTTTGTTTGCAGATTCACTCAATATTTTTGTTCTCGCTTTTCATTGAAAAACTATGTACTAGCATGAGAAAATTTATTTCATTCCGGGCTAGCTTGCAGAAAGAACGAAAACTTCGTTATCTCATTTTTATTATGAAATTTCATCTGGTCTCCTATCTTCAGAAACTCTTAATTTAAGTTCCGTTTTTCATAACTCGAAAGCGCTACTTAGGATTATATTATCTATTAGATTTATATATAGCATTGTTCTAATGTAGGGATTTTGATGGAACTCTTTCTTAAATAACATGCAAGTTTTTCCCATATTTACAACTGAAACTAAGCCACACTGCCGAGTTTTGAAAAAATCGCACGGGCAGTTTGAAAAAAAAAGAGATATTAATTAATATATGCAGGATCCAATTAACATGGAGGAGCTACAATTTTGAGATCTAATTTTTTGAAAAACTGCCTGTGCGAATTTTTTTCGATTATTTTTAATTTTTTATGAATTTATTTGATTCTTACTTTTACATTTCGAAATTTAGGTTCATTCGAAATAAAATTCGCCCCTGTTTTATAATTTACTAATTTTAAACAATTTTTATAAATTCTTTTAAATAAATTTTGAAATATAACCTACAAAATTTTTACCATCATCTTAAAGCAGGTGTATTTCTTAGCATACCTGCAAAAAATTAAAGCTTTTTTGTTCAAATTTTCCTAAGATTCCTACGTAAATCTACATTTTAGTGCGTTTTGAAATTTGGCGAATTTATTATAAGCGATAATAACGAAAATGTGGTTTCCGCACTCTGTTAAAATTATTTGAAAGTATGCATGATGACTTTTTTCCGCTCGTGGACAATGTGAAAAAGGAAAGTGAAATAGGTTGCTATAAATGAAGAAGTTCGCCACGTAGTGCATACTGAAGAAAATCCGCCAAGACAAATTTTTTAATTTCTGCATAAATTTGTCACCAATAATTAGAAAATTTAATGTCTAGGCATAATTTGAGTCGTGGTATCGAAATATGGAAAAAAATCTGGATGTTGAATGCTACGTATAAATCTAATACATGTCCTAAATCGCTCTTTCGAGACATGAAAAACGCAATCTGAATTTCATCAATCAGCCCAGTGGAATAGGAGATATAAAACTATTCCCCCCTTTTTTTTTCGCAGTGTACGCAAAGAACATATTCTTTGCTGCACTTGCAGATCTCACAAAAAGAAAAAATCCCATCTGAATCCGTTTTGAATTCATTTGACAATCCGTTTTAGACAAAAGAATCCTTTATTTTTTTTTTTTGTTAATATAAAAAAAAAAAAAAAAAAAAAAAAAAAAAAAAAAAAAAAAAAAAAAAAAAAGGTCCAAATGGATTCGCTAAAGGTCAAAATGGTTATTTCCGTTGAAATTTGATACCCGAACTATTTCGCGATTAAAATACGTCCTTTACTTTGCACACGGAAGTACAAAGTGGTTAAGGTATGGAGAAATACTAATAAATTGCATGTGTTGCCGCGCGGCACGCAAGTCTTAGTTGCGGTCGAGGCTTCTTATAAGGAAGAAAGACAATCTTCTTAAAGGAGTGGGCTCTCTTATATCGCGACACATCTATGCAAGTGGAATTCTTCTTTCCTTTAATCAGAATAGCAAATTCAAGGCCTGGTCGCAGTATGGTGCTTCTTCATAAAGGTGTTCAGGCCTTTATGAAATGTGCTTTCTACAGATTGTAAAAGTATTTTTCAAATGGGTGCGGCCACCCTTAAGGACTTTTTTTCCCTTTTGAAAGCAGCGGCCGACTTCCATAAAGGGGCATACACCTTTATAATGGCATACTGTTTTGAAGTAGTTCCCCATGTACATAAACTGATAGAAATACAGGGTGTTTATAAAGTCTCGGACCCATTTGATATTTAATAACTCATAAAATAATGAAGATATAAGCAAACTTATGGCATTTATTGATAGAATAACTTATATATTTTCCTTTTCAGATTTGAATATCTTTACTTTTGTAAATACCGTCTGCTGGTGTGGTTAATTTCAGATAATTTCATTTTCCAGTCTAAATATCTGTACTTTTCTAAATATCGTCTGCTTATTAATTGCATTTTTCTCTCTTTTGTTTTTGGCAACTTTTGTTTGACAACTATATCGTGACTCACAAAGGGATTCCCCAAAGGTTTATGTGTGGTGTGGACTAATGCACGACCGAGTCATTGGGCCTTTCTTTTTTACACAAAAGACAGTCTCATCAGTCGTATACATAGACATGTTGGAAAACTTCGTATTTCCACAATTAGAAGAGCTTCAGCCACATGTCTTTTTGCAACAAGATGGTGCACCCACTTATTGGGGTACCATCGTTCGTAGTTCTTTGAATGACCCTTTTACAGAAAGATGGATTGGGCGAGGAGGTCCAATTCCTTGGCCACCCAGATCACCTGATATAACGCCGCTGGACCTTTTCCTTTGGGGACTTGTAAAGGACAACGTTTACAGGAGGAGAGTGTCGAACATGGATGACCTAAAAGCCAGAATTACAACCACAATAGCTTCTGTGGATGCCGACATGCCTGTCGGTACCTGGCGTGAAATTGAATATCGACTTGATATTCATCGTGCGACGAAAGGGACACACGTAGCAGTTCATTGACAAACGCCATGGAACTTTTTGAGTCTATCTAACCATTTATGTTATTAATTTTAATCTATCTTTATTATTTTATGAGTTATTAAACATCAAAACGGGTCCGGGACTTTATAAACACCCTGTATTTGTCCCATTTTATAGCAGCGCGTCGCAACGATATGAACTTAATTTTATTGAATGAAATATTTAATGTAATAAAGCTTCGAGCTTAGATGATAAATTTGTAATTTTTTAATAGTAAAGGCGCAAACACTTTGCAAGTCGAAAGTTAAGCAAGTATAACGTAAACATGCACGTACACCATTGTTGATGTACGCAGATTCCCACGAGAAATAAAAGTATAGAGTCACAGTTCCAGTTAATAAAGTGATTGAAAGAAAGGGAACAAAAAGACACTACATTTTTAACATCGAGTTGTAACATCAGGCAGACGTATACCATTGGACTGTATTAGCTGAAGTCACCGCAAATGCAGTCTACACTTCCTGATTTTCCCACAAAATGGCTGCACCTCATTAATACCCCATCCGTGTAACGCAGCAATCAATCACTGAAACGCTATTCCCCTCAAAACACATCACCGATGATGCTTCCGATAAAGTTTTCAGTAGCATCACCAGAGGGCGTGAAATGCCGTCCGGTGGATGGGGAAAAAATAAATGAAAACTGTATTGGATAGTCAACGGATGCAGGGAAAATTAAAAGCGTTTGGGGGGGAATTTTCCTTTTCCACGTGGAGAAAAATTTATCGAATTCGCCCCCGAAATACTTATTTGATTTGTTGTGTAATAGGAAATGAAAAATTCTCTTTCTATATTTCGATTTAAATAAAACGTTTGTTTTTGTACTAAGCATAAATAATATTAATAATATACTAATAATATTAATAATGTTAAGTGCAAGATCAAAAGACAAGTGTTACCCTAATCCTGGACAAAAAAATTTTCTGATTTCGATTATTATTTAAAAAGAGAAGTTTCAGTCCCATTTTTTTAATAAATAAATTTATGTTTTAACTTATAACCTGAATTATCTCCGGCTGGACTGGTTTGTTCAGATTATGGCAAAGTAAGTAAGTGTTACGTGCCTAAGAAGATGGATGCTTTCTTGGAGGAGCGGAAACTGTAGGGAGAAATTATGAACACGTCCCATTCAGCCAGTCCATTTACCAGGATTTAAGAGCAGGCCGAATTACTAGTATTCAGCGGTTTTACCGTTTTAGGTTTAGGTTTAGTTGATTACGGCAAAGCGCACAACGGGGAGGGATACCTTCATGGAGTACTTTTTAAAGGAAAATGTTTCGTACACACATTACACGTGGGGAAAGTCACATAAAAAACATTGCAGCCAGCTCATTTGCCTGGGATTGAATCCAGGGCGGAATTACCAGTGTTTAGCGAATACAGGTCGGAATTACCAGTGTTTAGCAATTTAAGGCGCTGGTGAGTCCAAAGCGTAAAGAAGCTCTCACATGCACATTAATCTCTTTTAAGCCTTGCCCAAAGGCATGCTTTCCCCAGTTTTGGCTTCGTTTGGTTTGGCTTAGTTGTACTAGTACAAAGTACACTAGGGTTATCTGTTTAAGAGAAGGTATGCCTTTGTGGAGAACTTTCTAAGAAGACAGGCTCGTATACACGTCACACATTGGGAAAACCACGAAAACACCCATGAAGCCAGCTCATTCGCCTGGAATCGAATCCAGGTCGGAACTACCAGTGTTCAGCGATTTTAACTCTCGATCGGGAGTTATGTCCTGCTATTATTAATCCGTTTATTTGCCATCTGTTCATAAAACTGGCCATTTCATGCAAATGTACTAGCTTCTGTGCGCTATTCAGAAAACGAAGTTAATCAGATAAATGTTTTAATGAATGTATTAGGCAGTCGAATAGCATTATAAGAATCCATTTATCTCATTATTTATCCTTCATTTATTTTATCTAATCTTGGGTCTCGTTCCTCTTTGCCCAGTCGCTCTCTAAGTGATGGAAAATACCGTCTTTCCCAGTGCGTGTTCTCGGGGTGTAATTTAGCATATCCGGATAACAATCGAAAAATCCCTGTTTCAAATCCCAGCGAGGGATAGTTGATTTTTCACGTGTTTACTTGAAATAACTTAACTAGTTCTACAATCATAAGTTGGAGAATCTGGGTTTGCTTAAAGACATTCAAAAGAATAAACGGATTTACGAATCGAACTTTCTCCTCTTAGTTGAGAGTACCAATACAGCAGGCAGGATTTGCTAAACCATTGGAAATGCACGATTTAAACAAAAGAAATAAAAATAAGTAAGCAAACCTGAAGGGTAAAAAAACTGCAGTTCCTGCAAATTTGTTTTTTCATAGAAACTTGGATTTAAATTCATTTTCACTTAGTTCTTTCTCACTTAAAATGAAGTTTGCCTTTCTAAGGATTAACTTTAAAAGCCTAGTAATGGCTGGATTTTCTTTTTGCAGTTTCAATATATTATTTTTTTCGTAAAATTAAACCCTCAGTTACTCGAAAGAAATCGATATTTTATTCTTAGTGAAATTCTAAAAGAACCGAAAAATTTGCCCACTCACTCTCAGTGGTTGAGCTATAAAATCTCTGAACACGTAGTTTGACCGTGGTTTGACCATAGTTTGACCCTCTGGTAGTTTGACCCGTTCAAATCCCGACGGTATAATTTTCGTATTTTTCAACTTTATTATTTTCAACTTTATTTCGTATATTTTACTTACCAGAGACTTTGTGTATCTGTATTTACCTTGACAAAGCTCCAATACTATGAATCTATCAACGTCAGTACAGTAGTACTTGAACTATTTCGCCTTTTAAAAGGCGGTGGCGGATTCCGCCTTACAACTTTGGAAACCAAAGCCTAAATGCAAATAAAATCCAATGCAGCGGTAAAAGCAAAATCTTGCTATACGCCGCTTTACCAGATAGAGATACCGATACCGAAATCCCGACGAATGGGTAAAGTACTTGAGAATGTTTGGGGCTTTGCTGGTAATATAAATACAAGCCAGTTTCCTTTAAATAACTCTCGAGGAAGGCATCCCGACCCCTGAGCATATAGCCATCGAGTGTTTTGTTGTAATCTAAATAATCAAATTCCAAAATTAGCAGTGTATTGCACCTCGAAAACATAATCCGAAATTAAGTTTTTCTCATTGAAAAAACAATTTTATAAAAATAAAAGTATATAAATTGCAAACCTATACTGACACACTGGCGGCCGAGCGATAAAACCGCTGAACACTGGTAGTTCTTCAGGGTTTGCATTTAGGCGAAACGGTTGTCTGCAAGGTTTTTTTTTCATGGTTTTCCTCATGTATAACGTGTATACAAGACTGTTTTCCTTAGAAAATCTCTCCCAAAGACCGCTGAATTCTGTTAGTTCGACTTGGCTTGGATTCGAACTCAGATGAAAGGGCTGGCAGCATGATTGTTTTTCTCGATTTTCCTCATGTGAGACCTTAATACGAAACAGTTTCTGTCAGAATGTCCTCCATGAAAGTATTCCGCCTTTTACCCAAATAATCCAAATCTGGTATAGTTCGACCGCCTCATCCCCGAACATGAGCGCCATTCTAACCGAATTATTCTCAAAATAGGGTGGAAAGATGGGTACTTTTTTCCCCTCCAGCTGATTTCTTTCCGGAGAAAAGAAGATTTTCACCCGAACTTTCATGTCGCAGCAAATAATAACGCCCCTTTTGGACGAGTCTATGTGTTTTGGCAGAATGCCAGCCAGGGTTGCGTTTGAGACGGTCGAACTATAGTTCGACCTAGGTTGGATTCGAAGCCAGATAAGCGGGATGGCAGCTTGGTTGTTTTCCGCGATTTTTCTCATGGGCAACATGAGTATAAAACAGTTTCCTTCAGAAAGGTCCCCCATTAAAGCATTCCGCTTCTTACTCAAATAGCCTCCTTGGCTTTACCATATTCGAATAACCTAACATAATTTAACCTTGAAAATTCCTACACGAAAGCAACTCTTCCCTTATACAGATAGCCCTTGAGTATTTACCGTAAAAAAATCTAATCCCCAAACCAATATTACTCTAGGCAGAAAATCTTCTGTATGAAAATGTTATACATGTGTAATATAATTATCAAATAAAATGCAAGGAGAAGCATTGGATTATTTGATTTCGGCGAAATATATTATTGCTTTCTGCCGCAAGGCAATTGACGAATCTTAAATTCTATCAAAAGCTATACCATATATGTTTTTCTTTTTTTTCAACCTTAGTTTTGCAAAACTATAAAAGTCAAACATTGTCTAGTAGTCTACCTTAAGACTTCAAGCATGAAAAACTCCTGAGGAATGAAAGAAAAAAAAAAAAAACTTCCCACGCCGGGAATCGAACCCGGGCCTCCTGGGTGAAAGCCAGGTATCCTAACCACTAGACCACGTAGGACTTACTGGAAACTAACAAGCCAATTTTTTGAATAGTTCTGCAAAATCCAAAAAAATTTTTTGCTTAAAAGTTAAGTATAGAGGTTACTTTGTTTTCCTTTTCCATTTAGAATGATTTATTTTCCAAAACATAATTTTCAATAATTCATCTCCTTGAATGGCAAAGGTTATAGCCATGTTACCTAGTAATGCATGCAGCGTTTTCCATAAAACTGATCTAAATTTAAGGTTTTCTTAGCTCTGTTTTTGCTTCATTATTTAAGGAATAAGTGATTCTGAATCACTAATTATCTTAATTTCAGCATCTTAATATCATTATATCTTAATCAATTTATCATCATTATACCTTAATCAGTTCTGAATCACTATGATTGAATATATTTGATTCTGAATCACTAATTATATATTTGATTCTGAATCACTAATTAATACTATGCAGAGTTTTGTTATGTTTAACAATATGAGTACGAATTAGCCCGCGATTAAATGGATCTCTATTTTTATTATTGAAAATGCAATAAATTTTTTTCAGAAAATGTTACATTTTTTAAGGCCCAAAGGGGTGGTAGCCCAGAAGGGCTATTGCTTTCAAACCGGCATTTTGTGGCTTTTCACTATAAACTTCTTATCTCTTTTTAAATTGTTGACACCAAATATTTTCACCCTCTATTATATTTAAAGAAACTAAATAATGAAGAATCTGCATGAATGTATGTATGTTTCTCGCATTATGAAAAAACGGCGGTACCTAGAGTCATCAAATTTTCAACAACGTAATCCTCCACTCGAACATGGGCACCCGCAAACCCGAATTCGGAATTTGGAATTTATTTTACTGTCTACTTCATATATTGTAAAACGTTAACGAATCTTTGATTAAAAAACTCAACAGTTTCAAAGAGAGCAGTAGCAACATTGTAGGGAATAAAACATTTTTATCTCAAGCGCGCGAGACTGTGTAGTGGAATTTCTAAAGATTTGTTCTTCTTAAATTATTTTGCAATATTGCAGTTGAGTTTTTATGTGGTTTAAGTGCGAATATGATATTTAATAAATAAAGGTAACATGCAAAAAGTTAAAAAAGGCGCCCCTTTAGGCGTAATATAAAATCTGAAAGCTTTTTAGAGTTTAAATTTATTTATTCTTCCCCTTCTTATTATTACTTTGAATTTGAAACGAACTCAAAGTGCATTATTTTTGCTACCTTTTTTTTTTTTTTTTTTTTTTCTTGACCGTTTGTTTTTGAATGTTTTCGAATGGTCAAAGTGCATTATTTTTGCTACCTTTTTTTTTTTTTTTTTAATTCTTGACCGTTTGTTTTTGAATGTTTTCGAATGGCAACATATATAAAAATCTATTTAAATTACTTTCCTCTAGATTTTGTCTAGTAACTCGTTTGGTTACTCTAACTCATTGAATTACAGTTACTCGTTGATTCTTTCAGTTACATAGTCTATAATTAAACCCTCAGTTACCCTCACTTCAGTTCATTCAGCTCTGGTTTTTCAAACACATTGCTTCGGAGAAAAGGATCGCATTGTAGAATTACTATTATCGGAAATTCAGTTGTCTGACAGTATAAGGTATTTCTCCCGCTTTCATCGCATGCCTTCGTGGTGTAGTGGTCTGCATGCTCGAGGCGTAACCGAGCGGTCCGTGGTTTGATTCCCGGCGAAGGCGTTGCTCATTTTATATGTCTGATGCTTTTAAAAATACCTGATGTCTTTACAACAGAAGAAATTTTGATAAATTTTATCAAAAACAATAGTACTCTCATTATTATTCTATTCTATGCATTTTATTCAGTATACACATTATGCTTCTGCTATTTAGGACCGAATATTTTCTCCTCAAAAAAGTTCTAGCGGGAATGATTACTAGTTCATCTCAGCTTGTTTTCTAAAAGATGTCGTTTGCTTTAGAATGAAATACAAATAGAGAAGCAGTAACAGTTTCTTCTCGTAATCGTCTGTGAGTTCGCTGCAAAGAAATTTATGTTGGAATGTATGAGACCTATCTCATTTGTCTGACTATAACATCAGCACGAAATTCATCGTGGCAAGACTGCGCCTGTCGTTGGCAAAAGCCTTCAGCACCATACAGGTGACAGTACGATTTTGCTCAGTTTCGCCCCCAATTTTGATGGAGAGCACAACCCCCGTTGGGCTGGAAATAAATGTATAATTGTTCTTAATCAACTCCTTATATGCCCACCAGCGGCCGAGCGGAAAAGACGCTGAACACTGGTAGTTCGGTCCGAGGTTCGAATCCCGCGAACGGGCTGGCTGCATGGGCGTTTTCGTGGTGAAGCACCATTTGCACTTCCAAGCAGGTTAGTCAAAATTCTTACCGGATTCAAAACACGGTTCAATAAAAGCACTTTAGTACGTGAATATACAAGCAAGTAAAACTATTTACACGTTTATTTACAGCATTAACTATTTTAGAATTACTCTCAGAACGAGAGTTCAGAATCATTATCACCGACTCAGTCGGTTCTTGTAACAGTTCTACAGAGCAGAGTGCAACAGGGTTGCCACAAAAATATGCAAAATGAAACATTTACTTCAGCGCTGCCTAACGGCCAAATCGGCAGTCACAACACTTGGTTTTCCCCATGTGTAACGTGTATACGAGCCAGTTTCCCTTAGAAAGTCCTCCACGAAGGCATGCCTCCCTTTAAGCAGATAGCCCTCGTGTGCTTCGCCATAATTGAATAACCTAACCAATAACCCATCCCCAATACGTAAGGACATGAGTAATGTAAGCAACACTTACTTAAAGAGAAATCAGAGGGATAAAAAGAAGCTTTATTGAAAAAGTAGCATGGAGCGCAATGCGACTGAAGGCCGAAACATCCCTGTGATGGGTGTCCAGCAAGAAACATCCGGTCTTTAATAGGGGATATGATCTCCCCTGATTGCTAGGCAGGTTTCACATCATTTGTGCATGCTGGATATGTGGTTGTTAATGAGCTGTTGAGACACTGCTGCTCGTTCCTCTTGTAGCACCAATCGCAGTTTCGGAATCGTTACTGGCGATAAGTTACGTGCTGCCACGGGTCTCCCTAGTAAGTTCCGTACATGCTTGACGGGATTTAGATCCAGAGACCTTGCCGACCAATCCATGTGTTCAATATCTTCACTCTCCAACAGCTCTTCGACAGTAACTGTGCGATGAGGTGGAGCGTTGTCGTCCATGAAGAGGAACTGAGGACCCATAGCCCTTGTGAAAAGACGCATGTAAGGAAGAAGAACCTCGTTACAATAGCAGTCCCAGGTGACGAACCTCCTTGGGAGATATGAAGGTCGGTCCGGCTACCAAGCATTATGTCTGCTCGAACGAGAACTCCGCGACCTCCAAAACAGTCCCTTTTGATGATGTTGAAGGGGTTATTGCGTGTTCCCCGCTCTGTCCAGATGTGTATGTGTCTAGAATCGCAACTCAGACTAAATCTGCTCTCATCTGTAAAGAGTACTCGTCCCCATTCATTGTCTCTCCAATTCCGGTGTTCCCGGCACCACAGAGAACGCCTTCTCCGATGGGCAGGCGTTAGAGGTACACACCGTACAGGGCGTCGTGCAAACAGACCACCACCGTGCAGTCTTCTGGCCACGGTAAAACGCGATATCGGTCGTCCAGTCGCCTGTGTCGTGTGTCTAGCGATTTCTCCCGCTGTCTGCCGCCTGTTTCTTCTGGCCTGTAAGGCAATATACCAGTCATCTGCGGGTGTGGTTCCTCGTGGACGACCACTACTAAACCCTCGGATAGCTGTTCCTGTAGTTTGAAATTGTCTCCAAAGTCGTGAAACGATGCTGTGAGCAATTCCGAACTCTGCAACCACACTTGTCACACTGCGGCCTTGCTCCAACTTCCCAATGATTCGACCTCGGGTAAAAGCATCCAGATATTAGATCTTCTAGATTGATTATTCGCCATTTCTCGCTGAGGCAGCAACTCGGTGTGATTTTAATTGCTATACGGCGTGCAATCTCTTTGCCAGATCTTACACCGACAACATGCTTTATACTACTCAGACACTCCCCCATTACGTCTACCAGCATATATGCGCATGTGCTACCGTACATCACCTTACTTAATCTCCTGATTGGTCTTTCTGTCCGCTCTGCCTCTTCGTTCAGCTGATATGCTAATTTTTTGACTTCGTCCTTAATTTTTGCACACCAGTGTATGTTAGCCACTCCTTCAACATTCAGTGCCCAAAAGTGGTTGAGGGGTAAAATCGCTGAACAGTACTAGTTTGATCTGAGTTCGATTTCAGAAGAACGAGCTGACTGGTGGTTTTTGCAATGTACACCGTAAACACAATGTATACCGTGCAAATAACCCTACAATCTACAACAACCTTTTATCACCGCGGGCTAGTCAACGTTTGATAATATTACCGCGGACCTCTGGGGGGGGGGGAGTTGATTGTTTATATTTTAGTTATTTTGATTTATTAATTTTAATTTAATTTTTTTATACATGCCTTCAAAATAAGGCCCACCAGCGGCCGAGCGGTAAAGACACTGAACACTGGTAGTTCGGTCCGAGGTTCGAATCCCGCGAACGGGCTGGCTGCATGGGCGTTTTCGTGGTTTTCCCCATGTGTAACGTGTATACGAGCCAGTTTCCCTTAGAAAGTCCTCCACGAAGGCATCCCTCCCCTTAGGCAGATAGCCCTCGTGTGCTTTGCCATAATTGAATAACCTAACCTAACCTAACCTTCAAAATAAAATACAGTTACGCCAAAAAATAAATACAAAGTGATTTATCATTTTTAACTTACTAGAACGTTCAATCAATGAGGACCCTGAGCTTGTTTCTTTGCAATCAGACGGTTCCATCTGGGGGTAATCGGAGATAATGACACCGGAAGTGTGTTGCTTATGTCCAGTTTAATTTTAATGAAACACAGATGTTTTTAATTTGGGGTATAAACCCAGGAATTTAAATTCAGTTTCAATGAAATGGGTGGCCCTTGGCCCGGTAACATTTGATCCTCGGACCGGGGGTTGGGGACCACTGCCCAACAGCACCAAGCTGTTAAGTGGTTGAAAACTGGTAGTTCGGTCCGGGGTTCGAATCCCGCGAACGGATAGGTTGCATGAGCGTTTTCGGGTTTTCCACAAGTCTGAGCCAGTTTCCCTTAGAAAGCCTTCCACGAAGGCATCCCTCTCCTTAGGCAGATAACCGTCGAATGCTTTGCCGTAATCAAATAAACCTACCAACCAAGAACCGGATTCAAATAAACCAAACTAAAGCCTTCAGTAATTCTATTTTTAGTAGTTCCAGTTTCGACTATGCGTAATTGTCTCTGCTTTGCATTGAGCGAAGTTTTTAATTAAACGCTGCATTTCTTTCTATAAGTGTATTTTAATAAGCCATCTTCCGTAGTTCCATATTATCCGACATGCTCTGTTATCCGATCCATAGGTGAGTTTCGTTATGTCGGATAAGTGGTTTTACGTTTGGTAAGCACTCATAATTTCTTTCAAATTTACAAAGTATATCTGAATTAAATGAAGTCAGGTTATTATCCGGAAGGGAGATATCGAGCAGCATAATAATATTGTCTATGCTTACAAAAATTCCCTAAAAGACCTGCAAAAATCCCTCACCTCACCTGAAGTACCATCACTCAATTCCCGCGCCAAAAGGAGCCATCTGGGCGGATGCAGCGACCCACGCTGGGAGATGCTATAATATCCGTCATTAAACAACACTGCGTTCGAGAAGGGGGTCATCACTGCATGTCAGGAGAGAGCAGATGGATCCACCCGTTTAAAACGATTGAAGCGCCTGGCTTTTTGTTTCATGGCCTGCGTACACGTGCGGGCGGAGTGTGTTTCCGATTCTCTCCCGGTGTGATATGAAGTTTTTTTGCAGTTCGTTAAGCTACTGAAGAGACTGGGATTCATTTTTTGACATGAGGTTCCTTTTTTTATTATTAGGTTAATTTCAGGTCGGTTTTTGTCATTTTGAAGGAGCGTGGGAAATATTGGGATGCACGAATTGGTTGAGGGATTACAGGTGGTGGTTGCTAATTTAGTAATATTTTTGGTGGGTGCGGTACCAGCCGTTGGGTTTGTTTTGTGAGATGGGGGATGAATAAGTTAATGCTTTTTTTCGCTTCAATTATAACTAATTTCCTTTCGGCAACAATAAAGAAATTTTGGTGCAGTAAATTAAAAATTAGGAACTACAGTACCGGCGAACCAGTTTATCGATAAATCGTCAATCATAGCCTAAGATAGTTATCAGAAATCGATATATATATACCCAAAGGAGCAGTTTGCCCAGAAGCACTATTAATTTCGTTTTGGCATTTGCGCTGGCTCACTTCCACTTTTCAAGCTGTTGCCACCAAATATTAGAGCCCTGTATTATATTAAAAGAAATTAAATAATGAAGAATCTGCATGTATGTATGTATGTTTCACACTCTGTGAAAAAATAAGGATACCTAAAGACGTCAAATTATGAATAAAGTAGTCCTGCACTCGAATATGGGCATCTGGAAACCCCAATTTGGAAATTTGACTTTTTTTTTTTATTATTATTACCTATTTCTTATTTTTTAAAACTTTAAAGAATTTTTGAATAACAAACTCAACGATTTCAAAGCGAGCAATGGCAACACTTTACACTTACAACAATACCTTTTTGATCCTGAACTCAAAAACTGGAATGGCGATTTTGAATTCCATACAGAATTATGCACTTAATTCTAAATCCTAATGCATGGTATTCTTGGTAAGAAATATTGAAAGCATAGCTCTGTTCGAGAAGTTATATAACTGTAAGATGTCTTGAGTGTGCGACTGATATGAAAAATATTCTTTTTGGATTGAAAACTGGTCCACATTGGCGGCCGAGCAGTAAAGTCGCTGACCACTGGTAGCTGGTTGCAATATTAGCGTATAGCCCGTGACCGCTTTGCCGTAATTAAATATACCAAACCAAACCTTGCATATGAAAGGAATTGCACGAGAAACCATAACATGAAGTTGTACTTCAAATCGAAGGAAGCATCGAAATGCAGTTCTATAGGTATGACATTCGGGGGAAGGTTATGTAAAGTTGGTATGAAGGGTCGAAAATCAGTTTCTAAATGGTAATTTGTTTCATTTATGCATGGTGTTTAGAATTAACTTCCATTGAATTTTGTCAATATCAACTTGATGTGAAAGCACTGCACTATCGTTGATAGGATAGTTTGGTTTATGGGATTACGGCAAAACCTCGATTGTTATCTGCCTAAGCGGAAGGGATGCCTTCGTGGAGGATTTTTAAGGGAAACTGGCTCGTATATACGTTACACACGGGAAAAACCACGAAAACGCCCATGCAGCCAGTCAGTTCGTGGACTTGAACCTCGGACCAAATTACCAGTGTTCAGGGACTAGCAGGCATTAATTTGTAGCCTTCAATTCAAATAGGCGGCACTGGTAGTAATTTCGAAGTTCAGCTTTCGCGTCGGGGGAAAAAAAATTCTGAAAGGTTTAAGATTTTAAATTACGTCCAAACGGGCGTTTTTTTAACATTTTGTGTGTTACCTTTATTTATTAAATATCAACCATAAAATTCAATTCAAGAGCAATATCGCAAAAAGAATTTAAAAATAGTCTATCTTTAGAATTTCCGATACACAGTTTCGCTCGCTAGAGTAAAAAAGGTTTTTTTTTTTTTTTCCCTCGTAGAGTGTTGCCATTGCTCGCTTTTAAATCGTTTGAGTTTGTTCTTCAAAAATTCGTTAAAATTTTACAAAATATGAAAGAGATAATAAAACAAATTCCGAATTCCAAATTTGGGCTTCCAGACGCGCATATTCGGATGGAAACGTACGTTACTCAAAATTGGATGGCTCCAGATACCGTTGTTTTATCACATTTTCAGAATTATACATGCATTTATGCAGATTCTTCATTATTCAATTTCTTTAAATATAATACAGAGCTGCAATATTTAGTGGCAACAGTTTGAAAAGTGATTCAGACTTTTAATGTTTCCAACGCAAAATCGTAAAACGAAAACAATAGTCCTTCAGAGACAAAGCTCCTTTGGACTAAAAAAAGCTTAATATTTATTTCTTTACATTATTTCTAAACCCAATACGAACACAAAAACCAACCCAATATAATTCCAATAGTCAACCCAATAGAATTCCATTAATCCATCCAGTACAGACCCAATAACCAACACAGTACAATTCCAAAAATTCTAATAGCCAACCCAATGCAACTTCAATTACCAACAAAGAAACATAAGCACTAAATTGAAAAGTGAATCGGACATTTTTGTGAAACGACGCAAAACGCCCAAACGAAAGTAATAGTCCTTCGGGGCTAAATCCCTTTGGACTAAAAACAAAAAAACATGGAGTTGATTGTATCTGGTTGCTATGCCAGAACTTTACTTAAAGTTATTGAAGATCATATTATTGAGGGCACTAGAACATACTTACACTGTTGGAAAGAATAATGAGAGGCAGAATTTGAACATTACTGCGTTAATTATAAATATAATTTTATCGATCCTGATAAAAATGTAATTCGCTAATTAATCTAAATTGGCTAACTGACATTTTTTTTTTCAATTTCTTTGACAAATTGTTTAATTTACATTTAAAATTTCTAATTTTATGAATAACAGTTATGCTATTTTTTCCCTTAGATTTTTCTTCAACTTAGTTCTATCGTAAATATTTTTGGCGAGTATTTTTATACTACGAACTTTTCACGAGATCGGCAGCTTTAGGCGATATCTGAATCCAAACCCGATAACAGAACAGTATCGAAAACTGTAATTTAAATTTTACTTTGTTACTTAATGTGCATGCATTGCATGTGTTTATTTTATTTGAATTAATAATCGGTACCGCTTCATCAGAAGTGTTGGTAGTATAATTGTTGCAGTCACATCACGCAGTGGTGCTTTTCTTCTTAGAATTACGTTACACTTTAAAATTAAAGCAGTCTAGAAATTTCAAACTGGATATGTTTATGTTTCTCTTTTTTTTAAAATACTTGTAATTTCTCTATTATAAATTAAATTTCTAAAGAGCTTATAGTGACAGCGTGCGCCATAATTATGCTTTGACTGACAACTATTTAAATTAAGTATTTCGATTAAGATTTATTAAAGTCTGTTGTATATATATATATATATTTCATTTAAAGACATTTCTTAATGCAAATCCTCATACATTAAAGGTTAAATACGTAAAGAGACTAGCATAGTTCGGTCATTGCTGGTGAAAATTAGTTGAGATTAATTATTTTTAAAATTTTTAAAATTTTCATGCTGAGATTTTATCGACTCATATCGTTACACTTTGCGCATATTAGATAATTTAAAAAAGTGTTAGTATAATTTAATTTTGTCGAACTTTTTATAATCTTCGATACGCTTCTGGAAATCTCTGTTTATTGTAGAAAGTCTCTTCCCGTATAGCTGCCTAGGGCGCACTTTTTGAATATTTTCCATTTTTAGCCCAAAGGCTATTAATTTGGTTTTGATATTTTGCGTTGATTCACTATAAACGGTGAATCACTTTTTAAATTGTTGCCACCAAATATTATAGCACTGTATTATATTTAAAGAAATTAAGTAACGAAAAATCTCCATAAATGTATGTATGTTTCTCGCATTGTGATAAAACAACGATACCTAGAGCCATCCAATTTTGAGTAACGTAATTCTCCTGCGAATATGGGCATCTGGAAGCCCTAATGTAGAATTTGAAATTTGTTTTATTATCGAATTTATATTCTGTAAAATTTTAACGAATTTTTGATTAACAAACTCAATGATTTCAAAACCAGCAATGGCAGCGTTGCACAGAAAAAACATTTTTTATCTCCAGCGCGCTTGACTGTGAATCAGAAATTAAAAAGTATGTTCATTTTAAAATTATTTTGCGATATTACTTTTGAACTGAATTTTACGGTTTAAGTGCGAAGAACATGATATTCAATAAATAAAGGTAAGACACAAAACGTCAAAAAACGTTTTTTTGGAAATAACATAAAATCGGAAAGCTTTCAGATTTATTTATTTATTTATTTTTATTTGGATAGATTTTTAGCTTTGTTCTTTATCATATAAATATGCTAGAGCATTTTGATATTCTATATTCTATGTTCAGAGGCTAATTTCTTTTAGTTCCCTTTTATAATACCTAATAAGTTTGGAACGAGAAACCCTATTTTTGAGACATTTATTCTTATATTCTTAATCAATTTTTCGTAAGGGAAAAATATCGTGAAGTTATTAGCAAGGGTCCACCAGCGGCCAAGCGATAAGATCCCTAAACACTAGTAGTTCGGTCCGAGGTTCGAATCCCGTGAACGGCCTGGCTGTATAGGCATTTTCGTGGTTTTCCCCATGTGTAACGTGTTAATACGAGTCAGTTTCCTTTAGAAAGTTCTCTACGAAGGCATGCCTCTTCTTCGTGTAGTGCCTTAGGTCGGAACACGTAAATAATAACAACTTATCGGGAAAACCGTTTTAATTGGCCCCATTTCGAAACTAATGTCGACGATTGAAAAAGTCCGTAAATTTACAATTCCTATTAAAATGACATCATTAAAAATGTCATTGGTAAACAAAGGTGTCATACTAAGCTACATTTCCATTATAGGTCAGAATACTTCTTCTGACTATTCCTCTGCATTTGATGAAAGAAATTTACTATGTTTTGCTTTGTTCTTAAAACTGATAATACTGTTCCCAATGTATGTTCAGTGGAACGTATTTTGCATGAATGATAATTATCATATCCCCACTGTTGTTCTAGGTTTTCTCTTGGATTATTATTTCGTCTCAAAAACGGTATTCACAACTTTCCAACTTTTAAAGTACTTGGTATTAAAATTTTTCTTGTTGTTTTGCTTGACTATCTGACTAAATTTATCATTCGCCAAGAGCAGTTAAAGAGAAAGGGAGGATAATTAATATTGTATGTTTCAATCTCCCACACCGGCCAAGCGGTAAAGTCACTGAACATCGGCAATTCGGTCAGGGGTTGGAATCTCATTGTACGGGCTGGCTGCATGGACGTTTCCATATGTTAGGATTTAAATTGGTAAGATGAAAAATTTGCATGTAATTAGGATTGACCTAAGAAAGCCTAATGAAAACATGCATTTTTAACCCTTTTCAAAGGAATTAAAAGTTACGTGTATTAATAATTTATTGCCAACTCCCAATTAAGAGGGATAATACTTTGTCGATCTCCGTTCTTGAATTCGTGGATAGTGCGAGGACAATTAAAAATATACAAGAAAGAAGAACAATCTAAAGTACAATAAACAGAAAACTACTATTAACTAACTATTTATAATTATATATTAAAGCAGTTTAATTTTGGGGAATAAGGTTCACTTGAATAAAAAATTAAACTGCTAATGAAAACAAAGGGAACTCTAAATAATTGAAAAAAATATCATTAAATGTAAAAGAACTAAGCTAAAGAAAAAAGAAACTGGAAAAAGAACTGGCTGTAACTACGTAAAAACTACTATAAACTTGATTTATTATTATAACTAAGCAATTTATTTTTAAAGTTATTTTTAAAGAATAGTGTAATAATGATTACATACAATTAAATTGTGAATTTGTATCGATAAAGACATCTCCCAAATATTTTACCTGCTTTCTTTTTTTGTTATTACATGAATTTTTGTCATTCTTTTGGTGTCTTCCACAGATAGTTTTATTTTACGCTAATGGTTCGTGATAATAATTTTTCCATCCTTCCACAAGTAAAACGGACTGAACTTTCAGATTATTCTGTATATCGGACAGAATCCGGTTAATCTGCCATCAGACAATCTCAAGTTCAGTGTACTTTCAAAGTTTTCTTCAACAGTGATGGAAGTACCTAAAAACATGTGAAATTTCCGGATAATTAGAGAAAGCTAAAGACTTGTCTGCAATAACGACTTAGCGCAGACCATTTCCAGTTTTCAAGGAACCATACCGAGTGAAGGCTAACCTCACTTTCAATAGCTTGTTTGTTGAAGTGTTAACAAAACTCTTCTTAAAGAACTCCATGATGATATACAGTCGAAGGCTATATGCCCCCTGTAGAGTCCCTAGTACCCACCACACAAACACGGGGGAGTTCAAGGGAAGGATAGTGAAAAAAGCAGGATGCCAATTAACCTTACCACTCAGATGGGTGATTATAACCACGACAGTTAAAGACATCTGAATACAGATAAAAATCTAAGAAATGATTGTAGCTATCTGGGTTAACTTATCAGTGATAGCTTTTTAACTTCTAATTTTCCATTAGAAAAAGGAGCAACGGCGTTTTTTCAAGGACTAATTAGTAAGCATTTTTTTTCCCACTGTCCATGCTTAGTTCAGTCAATAAGAATCGCATATGGTATTAAGTGTCGCATATGGTGTTACTCAATACAAGGGAAATGGACCTAGGCTGCTCACCTTCCTAGTATGGCACTTAATTAAAACGCGACTTTTGAGCTAGAGGTTTTCAGCGAAAAATAATTTACAATTAACGAAAAACTAAAAGTTAACACCTGAGTTTCTGCAAGTATTTTTCTAAAGCTAAATGGAACAGATCAAGAAGTTATTTTCCAAACGGTGCTCTTTTTATCTCTGACACAGTTAGCGGATATGAGAATATGAAAAATTGCTAATTATAGAAAAAAAAAAAAAAAAAAAATCTGCTTTTATTCATTGGATCGACGCTTCTTAACGTTGAAACGGGATAGAATCGACACCGGTACATGACCGATACTAATTACCGGCATACGATCGACATTTTAAAAGCAGAGTTTTGATAAGGATTTAATACTGATTAGGCGGATTTAATGCATTACCAGCCTGCAACAGAGTTGTCACACGCAGAATCACCATTCAGTAGAGTCAATACCAGCATATGATCGACGGATTAAGTGGGTTAATGCATGTTAATAGCCTGCAACAGAGTTGTCACACACAGAAGACACACAGAGTTGTCGCGATTTGGTAGAGTCATTCCAGCATATGATCGACTGATAAAGTGAATTCTAGTCTGCAACAGAGTTGTCACACACAGAATCACCACTCAGTAGAGTCACTACAAGAATATGATCGACTGATTAAGTGGATTAATGTATATTACTCGCCTGCACCAATGTTGTCACAAACAAAATCGCGACTGCGTAGAATAACTATCAGCATATGATGGGCACTGCATAGGATCAACACCAGCATAGGATCAACACAGACTAGGGACAACATCAACATAGGATCAACACTGCATATGGACAACACCAACATAGGATAGGTACTGCATAATGTCAACATCAGCATAGGATCGACACAGCATAGGGACAACATCAACATAGGATCAACACTGTAAATGGACAACACCCAAATAGGATGGACACTGCATAAGTTTAACAGCAACATAAGATAGGTACTGCATAAGGTCAACACCAGCATAGGATCGACACAACATAGGGACAACATCAACATAGGATCAGCACTGTAAATGGACAACACTCAAATAGAATCGACACTGCATAAGGTCAACACCAACATAAGATAGGTACTTGAAATAAAGTCAACACCAGCATAAGATTGACACTGCATAGGATCAAACCCATTAAGGATCGACATGACGGAGGATTGACAATAGTAATACACTGTAGTAACTGGTATAACTGGCAACTGAAGAATTTGAAAATAAGAGGGAAAAATAACCAGGAGAAAAAAAATTTGTTTTCACGGTTTTTTTTTTGAAAATAAAGAACTTTCTAAAATTCCCATGCCCATTCAGGTCTACTAATCTTGTTTTTGTCCGAAGGTGGTCATTTCAGAGAGACGATGTTCAATACTGTCATATGCTTTTGTTGTGAGAAGCACATATCTTCTCAGGGAGGTGGACTCTACGAGAGATTTCACTGTATTTTCTTTTCCCTTTAATAAATTTCTACTTGACTACATGTGACTCACATTCTTTGCTTTTCTTGTTTTTCTGTTCGTATGTTTATTGCCGTTTAAGACATCCACTGGAACGTCCATTCTTAGAGCATTTTTATCAGAAATAGTATATATAAGACATACCGCCCATACGGGAAAATGACTACCGTACTGAAAGGCCAGGGTTCGAATCTCGGAGAAGGCATGGTTTCAAATTATTTGTCCCTTCATAGGAGGTAACGGTGGCTGCCTATTACGTGCCTTCATAATAAAATGACCACCGCTTCTCGGCTTATTAGTGGCCAAAGCCTGAAATGGGTAGTGCCCGCAATTAAAAAAAAATTAGACATCCAACGACTGTGAAATCTTAACAGTTCTTTGATAAGTTACGTCTACTAAATGCGAAATCTATTTCCCCAGCCTTCAAACGAAGTCAAAATTTAACCAGAGGTGTAAAAGATCGCGCATATTCAGGGAAAACAGGATATACATATAAATAGAATAAATGACTCAAAAGGTGCATTACTTTTCTCGTCAATGGCATTTGCATGCATTTTCTTTCAAGTTTACTGAAATATTGAACTGTTAAGTAAAGGTCATCCTGAAGTTAACAAAAGCATTCATCTTCTTTAGGCAAATAATAGCCATTTTGTGCAATGGCACAATCGATTTAACAAACAAGAAATAGTATTAATATTTCTAAATGAATATCAGCGTTTTGACATGTTAAGTGGAATATTTTTGCTAAAACAAGACAGAGATAGTGTGGTTTCATTTGTCAAAAAAATTAAACTTCTTTGTGAGCTGTGTGAGCTTTTTGAAGCTGTGAAAGAAGATAGAGGTCACGTTTGAGATTTCTCGATTCCTTCTTTCCCATTTCATCCTGAGGCTAAAATCGTGCCAATTCATCCATTGTTATCCTCCATATCCTTCATCACTAATCCCTACTGACCAAATTTTTTCCGATTCATCCGCTGTCATTCCCATCCTTCTGATCAGTAAGCTGAACTCGCAGAAGGCTAAATCTCTCATTCCGTTGTCTTTAAAAAATAGGATGAATTTTTTGAGTTGAGAATGCTACTTTTTTTAGAGGTAAAGTTATGTTATAAATATGCTCGTTAGCTTTTCGAACTCTAAAAAAAAAAAAAAAAAACTAATCGGTATATAATTGCTGTGATGTAATGAAACACAGGAGTGGAATGTAATTCGATTTTCAATCACATGTAACTATTTTAAATTGTCTTTTGGTTTTTTTATGCATATCCGTTTAAAATGTTATCTTGGATTTATCGAAACCTGAATTATGGAAACTAACCATGATCCTCCAGTGTTAAAATGAAGATCATAAACATTGCCGAGACTTTTACTGTAACGAAAGTGATGAATTCTGAAGAGCATCTGTTACAAGAGAAAAAAAAATAATAATAATAATCTGACGTAGACATTACATGACTTTCTCCTCAGGCCTATTAAATTATACACATTTTTTTCTGCATTTCGTTTAAAGATATTTCCTCGAATTTCGTTAGAGATATATTTCTCATTTACTTAATTCAGATTATAAAGCAAAAGTATATAAAATCTCCAAACATCTTCATTAAAAATTGGAAAATACAAAAAAATATACAACACCAAATACAATTAAAACAGCTTTTTTTAAAAAAATTAAGATTAAAATTATAGTTTCTACGCAAAATAAAGGTGGGAGGAATGCCTTCCTGGAGAACTTTGTCAGGGAAATTGGCTTGTATAGACGTTGCACATGCGGGAAAACCACGAAAATGTCCATGTTCGCAGCATTCGAACCTCGAACCTAACTACCAGTGCTCACTACCACTTTATAGCTCAGCCGCTGGTGGGTTCGAAACTGCAGTTTGTGTAAGGAATGGACGAGAGATTTTAAGCACTTAACGTTTGTTCACAAATCGAGAATTCACTTATCGCTATCCAATTGTTGAATCTATTTATGCATTTACATATTTATTTCTTTATATTCAATTTTTATTATGTAGTTATCAAAATTTTAAAACTTCATTGAATTATATGTATAACATTTATATTTGTATTTAGGAATTTAACAAAATTAAAAAAAAAATTATGTAACTCATATTACTACTGTAACATTGGCACTATTATTGTATTTATCTATATGTAAATTCTGTATATTAATTTGTTTAATAAATGCCGCTAATCGCCGAGCCACTCCTGAGGCTGGGCGCATCAGTTGGTAGATGATTCCGTCAGTTGAGCATAAAAGGCTGAATGTCTTAAAGGCGGTGCAGCTGCTCATCTGATGGTCTAATCTAATCTAATCTAACGCTATCCAGTGCCAATGATCTGGTACGAGATTTTTGAAGAAATAAATAGAAAAATAAAACATGGAATTAAAAAAAAAAAAAAAATTGTTGCTTCTAATTTTATATTTTTTTAAAACCTATAATTTGGTTGGAAAGGAAATAAAATTATTACGTATTTTAAATATTAAAGTATTTAGAAGACATCTTGAAAAGTGACTCATCAATAACCGTTGAGAGCTGGTAGTTCTTCTAGGGTTTGAATACAGGTGAGCGGACTGGCTGCATGAGTAGTTTTTATAGATCTCTCCATGCGTAATGCGAATACGAGCCACTTTTCTTTAAGGAGTTCTCCACGAAGCCACCCCTTGGGTAAATAGTTCTTGTGAATTTTGCCATATTTTTTTAACTACACCATGCGTGAAGCGGAGGCTATGACAGGTGTTCCATTTGCCCTTGCGTAAATCAGGGACTGATTATAAATTATTAGGTATAACGACAACTTTTCATTGAAAGCAAACAGCTTTATATTCGATCATGTATGTGGACATATATAAGTTGACCGGAAAGCTGAGAGTAAAGAGTATGCAACTTTCTTTATACAAATTAAAATTTCAGTTAAAGATATTTAGCAGTTGAAGCACTATCTGATTTTCCAACAAAGTTTTCTTCAAAATCTTTCCTCATTTCCAGTAATTTAAAACTTTATTTTGTGACATTGTAATTACAGTATTTAATTAACTCAGAATTGCCACTGGAAATTGTTCCATATGCTTTATGTAATATGCCTCTTTTATTTGGTGATGCTGTTGAGCAAGATCGACATTCTTGCTGTCAGCATACTATTATTACGAAGTAGAAAACCCATTTCGCTCCTGTACTTCCTGTTAATACTATGCCAGGCACCGTGAGAAAAGAATAATTTAATCAACTTCTTTCACTCTTGAATACACGCCCTTATTAACAAAAAGCTTTGACAGCTCCACGACAGAGTCCATTTTATGATAGGGTTAGTCCTATGCTGGGATCTGTTTTATGCGGTGTTGTCCTATGCCTGTTTCCTTCCGTTCGATCAAATTGCTTAATCCTTTGTATCTACTGTTGCAATAATAATTATGGTAATTTGTATAACATTTACCTTTCTGATTTTTTTTTTTGGTGATTGCTTGTTGTTATTGTTATTCTACATAAAAATAAGCAAGTGAAGTTACATATTATGTTAAACTTAGGTTAGCTTTTTAATTCAGAAAAGCGACAATTTGAGCATAATTAATCGAAAATTTTTTTTTCCGCATGAACCATTTGTTTACTAAACTAAAAATTATTATCTTTCGAGAAGAAAGGATATCCATATTTACGGAGTACCACTGAATTTGAGATTTGAAGTGAAGTAAAAATATACCAGGTATTCTGAAATCAAAAATCGGCCATGTTCCCATTTTTAGCTATACGGAAAACCGAAAGAAAATGTTTCGTTTTTTCATTACGTTTTAAATAGATACTTTAAATTTGATTTATTTACTTTAATAAACAAAAGACTCCACCTCCACCACCTCCTTGAATTATTTAGTATTGATCTAATAGTTCATATATTTGCCAAGCAATGATGTAAGATATACTCAGTTTTTCAGAAGCAGGGTAAAATATTTCAAACAGTGACTTTCCTAGTGTTTTGAAGAAGTGTTTTACGCAATAGTTCTTATAACAGTTATTTTCTGCTCTTATTTTTACTTCCACTTTTTCTATTTTCATATTTACTCCGATGTCTGAAGAAAAACAGAAAAAACTGTCTGGACCATTCATCAGAATGTAGCCGCCCATTGATCAAGATTATCAGATCTCCATTGAACTTGTGGGCTTGCTGTCGGGCCCACTGCAAACGGTCCCTCCTATGGCGTAACATAAGCGGCACGTAAATGGCTGGTCGCCTCGCATACAGACCTCCTTCGTGAAGCCTTCTACGCTCAGTTGACGTTGACATCATCCTTCCGGAGGTTGCATCAAGGCTGGATCTAAGAAGAGTCGGAGTATCAGTTCATTCCTGCGTGCACGTAATGTCAAATATCTGTCATCGGCGCTCGTCGTAGCAGTTGGCCGTTCTTGGCTGACCCTCCTAGATGACGAATCTGTGGTTTGAAAGCGCCTCCAAAGTCTATGAACCACAGAAGGGCTCACATTTAGCCATCTGGTCACTTCTGTTTGACTTTGTCCTGCCTCTAGTCTCCCAATGGCTCCCCATCGTATTTCTACAGGCAAACGATGTCTAGAGATCATTGTTACGAATTGGCTATCTCAGATTTCTGATGTCACTATGACAGTGAAATATGTATGCTTGCTCTCAAACATGGACTTTTATGTTCCTCTCAGATGACGTATTCCGAGTGCAGCGCCACTAATTTACATATTGCATTTTTATTCAGCTACTGTTACTTGGCAGCATATTCAAATTTTACGCGGTTTGGCTTATTTTTGAAGGAGTTATCGCTATTGTTGTAATTTTCCCTTAATTTATAATAACCAGTGTATTTGAATAAAACTTGTGGTAATTCTTCAGATGCTATGATTTTTGCTCAATCTGAGTTATAAAATTAATGAGATGCAACGATGTTAATTGAACCTAGCGCCGAAGTGTGGGTATGGTAAATAGATATAGTGAACTTTAAAGAGTGCATTTATTCTATTGTGGTTTATGCGCCATCGACGAAGTAGATTTAATTCAAAATTCGTTAACTGTTAAATGAAATGCAGTAACATTGCGTATAATTTAATATTCGTACAAGGAGGTCATGTGGTGTACACATCAGATGTTTTTAAAATGTGTTTCGGAAATTCCTCGAAACGGATCTTTCTGCCTTTGAGAGTAATTTTCACTGGAGTGTATAATCATCTGGCTTAAGAAGCTCGCTGGCCATGAACTTGAAGCAAAGAATGTGTTTTGAAATCAGCTTCCCCTGATTCTTTTGTTCAAAACTGTTCCTTATCTGTTGCCTTTTGTACCAGATCGGGATTCGTTACCTGTGGTGTTACTCCTGAGTTGCACCTGCTGTTATCTTTTTCTTTCATCGCCCATGGTAACTGTGATTGTCAGTAACATTAAAGTCCAGTAAAGGTTAAGGAGGCGTGTAAAGGTACGACTTGCCTATTTTGAACAAATATAAAAGTAAACAAAAGAGTTACCTTTATATTAAGGAAAAATTAGAAAAAAATTAAATCAGAGATAAAATTAGAGACTCGTTTTAAAAAAAGAGATTAAGGTTACTTACTGACTTACTTCAAGAAACATCGATTTGTAACGAGATTATCGTGGATTGAACCAAGAAACATCGATTTAAAATATCTTGTGGTATTGTAGAACGACGTTTGCTACACCAGGGTACCTGAGCTTAGGCTCTGTAATGGCGAAAAATTTCGGGTATAATACTTGAAAGAAAATACCCATTTTGATGCCCATCGAATGCAATTTAACGACGTTTTTGGGTGACATCTGTGCATAAAAACTTCGTTAAAGAATAAAGGACTCTTTTTCCCCAAACGAATTGCAAAATGGATTTAAAATGGATTCAGAAGAGAATTTTTCGAGACGTCTGTACGTACGTACGCACGTACGTATGTATCTCACAAAACTAAAAAACGAGTAGCCTCAGAACGTTAAAATTGTCTATATAGGACTGCTGTAACATGCAGGGTGCATCTCCCTCTTTGGTTGCCTGCACCAAAAGCGTATAAATATATACCCACTCTGTTACTCAGCTCTGTGAGCTCAGTTTATTTTTTTATTCTTATATGTTGGTAAACTGTGCATCATTTGCTTTAAAAAAGATTGAATTATGTTGTTCTTATGTTCCAGTTAAGGTTTCTAACTGCATGCAGTAATTGTAGAATTATCAATAATCGAAAAGTTGTTTAAGTGTGGCTAAACCTAACTTAGCACCCATATTTGTTTCCAGTAGGAACTCCAATTTTAATTGCAAAATTGTTATTTGAACTTTTTTTTAACTGTATGTGTTGTTTAATATTTTTCTATATTTTTCAATTTTTAATGAAGGTGTGTTGAGGTTTTATGTATTTTTGTCTTGCCTCGAAACGAGAATTGAATTAATCGAATAAGAAATATATCTGTAATGAAATTCAAAGAAATAAGTTTAAATAAAATACAAAAAGTGCATATAATTTAATAGGCCGACCAAGGACGTCATGTGGTGTTCGCATTATCCTATGTTTTCAATTAGTTACACACACACACACACACACACACACAAAAAAAAAAAAAAA
>KK117986.1:107153-137078 GCA_000611955.2 Stegodyphus mimosarum | reverse complement strand
GTTTGGAGCCGTCTTTTGTGGTTAACGGGATTTTCCGTAAGTACAGTATTTTCAGTTTTAAAGTGCATCCCTTAATTTCAGTATGATCATCAACAAAAGAAAGTAGGGGTACTTGAGTCCAAACAATTAAAATAAACGAAAGAGAACATTCATATGTAGACTAATACATTTTTAATAATAAATGGTTTTGATTTATTGATAACTAAAATGCGTCTCTTTAAATTAGTAATTTCGAAAAGTAAATTCTTCAGTTAATTAGTACTTCGGAAACATCTGCAATTCCAAAATATACCCAATCATTTACGTAAATACGTAGACAAAAAAATACGTTTTAGAATAGAAAAATATGTAATAGTACTGAAATACAAAGAATCAGGATAATATAAGAGATTTATACAATTATTGAGGTATTTTCTACAAGGCTTTTAACTTTTAGCTATTAAATCGCCCACCCAATTAACTTTGTGACGTCCAAGATATCCAAAGTTTACACAAGATGGCCCCCTAAAATGTGGCTTACTGAAAGCAAAGTCCCCAGTCAAAAAGTACCCAATGAACAACCAGTTTTCTCTCACTTCGACCAATGACTGCCGGCTTTGAGCACTAACGTTCTACTAAAGTCATGACTCCCACCCATCGCCGAAAGCCAATGGCTTTTAGCCATTCACTCTTTGCGCCGAAAGTTGACTGTGGGGGGGGGGATGTAATAACCACCTTCCTTCCGGAGGACAGATTTAGTAAAACAGTCATTCGAATGCTCTTCAGTGGGGTTATTTAGCTAGTCGTGGTAGCACGCATGTGTTTGCGAGTTTCTAAACACTGTTGCTCAACCAAACCTAATTTTTGTGTACTGGCTGACACGCCAAGCATGAATAGATTCTGTTGAGCATTTGGCTTCAAATCGAGAACTGTATTGCTGCTTAGCAGAGTTAGAAAGGGTGTTGAAATCTTTCTAAGCTTGAAGACAAATTGTTCATTTTAATTAGGAACATTTTAAAAAAAGTTCAGAGATTTGTGTTCATCGAGAAGGACTTAGGTGTCTACCGTAAGATAATTTTGGAAGGAAATATTGCAATTCGCTTGTAATATAAACAATAGTTTTTGGATATTTATTTGGAAGCTAGTATTTTGAGTATGGTATACCAACTATAAATCTAAACTTTGCTCATGAAATCCAGATTTGCGTTCAAAATAATGAGTGGTAAAGCCATGACAAACATGAGCAGAAAATCACCTCCAGCGACTACATCAAGTAAGTAAATATTTAATTTTCAGATTTTTTTTTTCCCCCATGTTGTTGTCATTTCTTTATTACAAATGTTTTGTCTGTTACTAGAACTAAAATCGCCTTTGTATACTAAAATGTCTTCTTGTCTATTGCTAAAAACTGAAATTCTTCGTTCAGAATTGTTCTATTCTAAAATTCACTACGATAACTACTGCTTTGAGATTAAAGCAGTAGTTATCGTCTAAAGTCATCTTTTCCTTTTATCTAAATTATTCAGTTTCAATTAAAAATGTCTTTTATTAATGAAAATAAACTCTTACTCATCTAATAAACA
Source organism: Stegodyphus mimosarum (assembly GCA_000611955.2). Taxonomy (NCBI): domain Eukaryota; kingdom Metazoa; phylum Arthropoda; class Arachnida; order Araneae; family Eresidae; genus Stegodyphus; species Stegodyphus mimosarum. Next base: position 135,516 of record KK117986.1, on the reverse strand, counting down.
TCTTACTCATCTAATAAACATCTTACTCATCTAAAGTCATCTTTCCCTTTTATCTAAATTATTCAGTTTCAATTAAAAATGTCTTTTTTATTAACGAAAATAAACTCTTACTCATCTAATAAACATCTTACTCATCTAAAGTCATCTTTCCCTTTTATCTAAATTATTCAGTTTCAATTAAAAATGCTTTTTTTATTAATATCTTACTCATCTAAAGTCATCTTTCCCTTTTATCTAAATTATTCAGTTTCAATTAAAAATGCCTTTTTTATTAATGAAAATAAAATTGAGTAAGAATGCTCTCCTTACTGCAAGTTAGGGTGCATTTCTTATACAGCTAATACGGATGAACGGATTAAACTCCTGAACACTGGTAATTCAACCCAAGTTAAAATCCAAGCGAAAAGGGTTAGTTGCATGGGAGTTTCACCATCGTTTTTCTTAGGTAAATAAAACCTAATATGCTTTACCATGATCTAATTAATTCAATCCAATCTTATAACTAATTTTTTTTTAGTTTTAAAATTTTTTTGACATAAAATTATATTTTTGCAAGATACTATTGCTTATATAATAATTTACTATTAAGGGATATTCAAAGTGCTGCTATGAGAAATGAATGTGTGAATAAAGTTCTTAACGATTATGCCTTCCGTTATATACCACATCTTGCTTAGTGCTACTTTATTAATGTTTATCTTTTACTTTGTTAGTGTTTATCGACTTTATTATTATTTTATTAGTATTTATTTAGTAGTTATCATTTTTCAAAATAAACAGCGTAAAAAAATTCTCTTTCCTTAAGATGACCTTCGTAAATGTGTTGCATCTCACATTTTATTTATTTGAGGGGCAAATAATAAAATAATCTTCGTGTATTTTCCACGATTCGTTGTTCTTTGTTTTTTGACAATTCAACTGAATTAATTATTGATACCTGACTGGTTTAGCTTGGTTTAGTTGATTGTGGTGGCAAAGCAGGCATACCAGGGCTATCTCTCAGAGGGGAGGGTTGCCTTAGTGGAGATCTTTCTGATGGAAATTGGCTTGTATATACGTTTCAGATGGGCAAAAACACGAAAACGCCCTTTCGACTGGAATCGAACCCGGGAACTACCACTAGGGATTTTACCGTTCAGGTGCTTGTGGACCCGAGACTAAATTCAGTTATTTTCATCATTATTAGAATTATTTACCTATGTTTAGAAGGGGGTATTGAGGATATTTATTAAGAATTAAGGGGTATTCATTACGTTTTAGTGCTTTAATGAAATGTTTCAGGGTGTTTTTACTTATATTTAATAAATTACAGTTTTAAATTTACTTTAATTGTGAAAATTTCAGTTGTTATTTAATAGATTATAGAATGAAAATTTAAAATTCTATTCAAAATTAACTAATTGTACTCGAGATTAATTACATGTTCATAATTAATAAATAATATTCGAAATTAGTTAATTATAGTATCAAAATTTAAAATTCAATTCAATCTAAAAGTGCATGGTTAATTTAAATCTATTGCATAGAAAATATAGAACTCAGTTATAATCCAAAACTGAATTTTTAAATAGTTAATTCAATCTGAAACTGCATGGGCTCCCACAGATGGTGAGAGGCAATAATTTAACATTGTTACTTACTGCGTAGTAAGTATATCGCATGTTTTTTTTTTTCTTCATTTATGCATGTATAGTATGTACTTTTTGGATGCGAAATTTCGAGTCATCAATTTTGTCGTTAAAATCAGACTTAGTGGTGCTACTTTTCAATGATCTTCGTTTAGAGCCCTCATTTCACTGCTGTAAGGGCTATACTTATTGCGGGAATAATAAAACAGCCTCACAAACATTAATTTTTTCAAATTTTTAAAATTCAATGGAAAGTTAAGTTTATTACCCCTCGTCAGAGATTTGATTAAGAACGCTAAGGACTGGAAGTTCGACCTCAACAAAACAGGCTGATTGTACGGTTGGTTTCGTGTTTTTCCATGTATTATGTGATCACCAGACAGTTCTCTTTAGACAGTCTTCCACGAAGGCATTCCTCCCCTTAAACAGATAGCCCTTGTGTGCTCTGCTTTATTCAAACAGCGTACCCTAACCTGCGTTTTTACAACATTATATAGTTAAGAAGTAGTGCAAGAAATTTTTTTCATCAAAAGATGTGGTTTTTTTAAAAGAAAACATGTAATTATTTTAAATAGATGGATTGAAATACCAATTAAAATGTTCTAATTACCTTTTTCCAAATGTATTAAATGTGGTAAGAATTTTATATTATTAATTACCTATAATTATAGGAAATGCTGAGCAATGAAATTAATTTAGATTACGATGACAATGATGATTACGATTTAGCAACAATGTTTGTCGAATAAATAAAATATTAAATACAGTCTTTATATATATATATATATATATATATAATATAAATTATTAAAAGAAAACTCCCCATATTACATCTCTAAGCAACGGAAATTCAATTTAAAAACTTCATGGAAAAGGTATTTTTCAGAATTTAAAAAAATATAGAATTTTCAGTCCTCTTTGCTTTAAACACAGGTAAGGAAAAATCAAATCGCAAAAATGCCAAAATCAAGAGTAAACTTTTTCAGTAATGAAAAACCAGTTTCTGTTATTGATAGCAGATTAATCGACTTATCAAGGGGATAAATCAATCTACCATCAATAAACAGTAACTAAAATAAGAGAGAGTGTTTCATCTTACTTCCATGTAAGCATCAAATCACAAATTGATGCTCAATCAAAATAAAGATATTAGTCACTAAACCTAAAGAATCCTGTTAAAAAGCAAATGATCTTTAAGATTAAAATTTTTTACTAAAAACATAATTAATCTAAACGAGATGCTTACTTTAGAAGACATTTGATTTTGGCATTTTTGCGATTTAATTTTTCCTTAACTGTGTTTAAAGCAAGGAGAACTGAAAATTCTATAATTTTTTTGAATTCTGAAAAATACCTTTTCAATGATGTTTTTAAATTGAATTTCCGTTGCTTGGAGATGTAATATGGAAAGTTTTCTTTTTATAATTTATAGTGAATTATTGCTTTATTACTTTGTAGCTTTAGCGCAAGTCTTGGGTTTATTATACTTCTAATTACTTTCATTATATATATGTATATATACATATATATTGTTAATTATATGACAATAAAAAAGTCACACATTTAAATAAAATTTATGTTGATTTTCAATTATCTTATTGTTACTGTCTTTTGCTTCCCTGGAAAAGTATAATGAGTTTTTATCACAAAGAAATTTTAATTGGGAGAGAAACACCCCAAAGTACAAGACCAATTTTAAGACAAGCAAAATGACTTAAGTAAAATGACAAGCTTAGACTCACACAGATTTTGAATAAATCTAGGAATTTTGAAAGTAGTCAGTCATAAGTTCCTCTTCTTCAGGAAGCAAAATTTTGTAAAAATTATTTACCTAATTTTAATCTTCAGTTGTTTGGAGCAAAGGCAGACTAATGTCAATTTTTTCCCTTCACCCAAGCCCAGTTACAGAGAAGACTGCCCTTTTGTTTTTTCAAAGATAAAGAATACATTTGGGTATTCCGAATAAAATTTGATAATTTATGTTAACAATTGGATTTGATTACTTAATCATAACAAAGTACATTAGGGCTACCTATCTTGTTTTTCTTTTTCCTATTTTGTTTAAGAGAAATTTCTTAAATTTAACACATACAATAACTTTTACAATCACTTAAATAGAATGAAAATTCCAAATTCTGTACCGTTCCCCCTCTTTCAATTTGTGGAAGTTTATTTAAAAAGAACTTAAGAAAAGAAGTAACGCAATTAAAACTACCATGTAGTAAGAAAGGATATTATATTATTACATTGCGTATTTAAAATCGGTAATTAGTGGTATTTTTATCCTTTCCCTGAGAAATAATTAAACAAGAATTTTTCTTTGAAATTTTGGTACCTTTTAGTGAAGGTTTTTAAAAAAAAAAAAAAAAAAAAAAAAAAAAAAAACATCCTAGTTAGGCTATTGCATAAAAGAAAGTTCTGTGTTATAAATCTATAAGTTCTAGCTTTTACCTGAAAATATTATTGAGGAAAACATCCTTTATAGTAAAGATGATGTTATATTATAGATGATTATATATTGTTGTGTATCTTATATGGTTGATTCTATATTATTAGCCCAAAAGAGCGTTAGACCAGAAAGTCTACTAGTCTCGAAATGGCATTTTGCGTTGAATCACTAAAAGCTTTATATCACTTTTCAAATTGGTGCCACCAGTAATTAATGAAGAATCTGCATGATTGTGAAATACAACGGTACGTAGAGCCATCAAATTTTGAATAACGTAGTCCTTCACCCAAATATGATCACGTGGAAGCCCAAATTTGGAATTTGTTTTATTGTCTATTTCATATTTTATAAAACTTGAAAGAATTTTTTATTAAAAACTGAACAGTTTCAAAGCGAGCAGCGGCAACAGTGGAGGAAATAAAACATTTTTATCTCCAGTGCGCGAGCCTGTCTATCGGAAATTCTAAAGATATGCTGTTTTTAAATATTTTTAACATTAGCATAAAGCTCTCGAAACGTGTATGAGTGTCAAAAAAAAAAAACCGCCTTAATATAAAATATGAATGCTTTCAGATTTTTTTTTTTTAAGTTTAAAGGGGCTTTGTCCCTGAAGGACTGTTGTTTTCATTTCGCGATTTTGTGTCGGAAACATTAACAATATCAATCACTTTTCCAACTGTTGACACCAAATCTTGCAGCCCTGTATTATACTTAAAGAAATTAAATAAAGAAGAATCTGCATAAATGTATGTATATTTCTCCAATTGTGATAAAACAACGGTACCTAGAGCCATCCAATTTTGAAAAACGTACATTTCCACCCGAATATGAGAATCTGGAAGCCCAAATTTGGAATTTGTTTTATTATCTATTTCATATTTCGTAAAACTTTAACGAATTTTTGATGAACAAACTGAAAAGATTTAAAATCGAGCAATGGCAACATAAAAACCTTTTTACCTTTTTATCTAAAGCGCGCGGAAGTGTGTATCGGAAGTTCTAAGGATATACACATTTTAAATTATTTTGCGATATTGCTGTTGAACTGAATTTTATGGGTTAAGGGCGAAGAACATGATATTTAATAAACAAAGGTAACACAGAAATAAAACGTTAAAAAAACGCGGCTTTGGTCGTAATTTATCTGAAACTTTTTTTTTTTTTTTTTTTTTTTTTTTTAGTTTTTCTTCAATTTTTTTAACTTTTCCATAGTGTTCTGTCATTCTTACATATGTACGCATACATGCAGATTCTTCATTATTTAATTGCTTTTAGAATAATACTGGGTGATAATATTTGGTGGCAACAATTTTAAAAAGTGATTCGCCGTTTATAGTGAACGGAAGCAAAATCGATTTCGAGACCAATAGTCTTTTTTGGCCTAATAACAACTGAAAGAAGTGCCTAAGAGGAACTAAATGCAATTTAAGACTGAGCAGAAAATAAATGTTTCTTCATTTGTTCAAAGAAATGTGACGATGAATTTTTGGATAAAACGATGAATGAAAAAATTTTTATGAATCGTAACTTCGTTTTTAATCTAATGTTTTCTGTATAACATTTTTATATCATAGATTTGGAAACGCGATTATTATAAATCATATAAGAGGGCAATTTAAAACTGAATTTGAACTTTTTAATGGTATAGCATACAACAATTCCAAATATATAGACTAGTTAGAATTGGAAAGGGAAGAAGGGAGGGGTGGAAGAAAGATAATTTAGAGTATTAAATAGTTTAAAAAAGATATATAATAAAAAGGTATAATAAAAGATAAAGATTAAAAAAGATATAAAAGATAAATTATTAAACAATTTAGCAGTGTCTTTTTCTATGCTCTCATAATTATTTGCTAAAACGCAAATGTAGAATTCCTCCCCATTGGTTGTTCATTGCTTTTATTTCAACAACGGTTATATATATCCGGATATAGTTATCCGGTCCTGTTATAAAAATTTTAAAAATATACATCAGGTATGCAATTTCTTAATTTCGTTCATTAATTAAGTTTTAATTATTTTTTTTATTTATTAATTCTAAAATATTCTTATTGCGTATATTTTTAAAACTGAAATAGTAAGTGATACTATAAATAGATTCTATCATTATTTATCTATCTCATTAAGAAATTTACGCCTCTTTTCCTTTTCATAACGAAAATATTTAGAGTTCCGAACAAAACGTATCACAAAAATGAGGCCAAATTTATGAGTTTTGTAATTTCTGCACATAAAACATTAAGTATATGTTTCTATCAATTTATTCTATGCCATATATTATGTAACAGGTGTTAAATTTTCTTCAATATCACATCAGTGAGTTTGTCGTCAGAAAGTCTGCCACCAAAATCACGGCAGACGATGCTCAACCTGTAGCCCATCCCCTACAAAACTTACTCAACCATATCCGAACAGATGCTACAGGGGAGGTGACGTCAGTATCATCACGGCACGGAAATCACGTCTTGTCTCGTGCGAAACCGTTAGTTTGCGTGAAAGAGCACGACTCACACATCAGTGCCGCCACAAGTTAGAAATACATGGAGGCGATTTGCTCATAGAATGATGCCACGCATTTTGATTTCTGTACCCGGTTTTGACAGATACGCGTATTGCGTACCAAAATGGTTTGTGAACTCTTCTCAGGACTCTGATGGCGAATACGCATGTTAAGTAATTAATAATAAAGTAGAGCATTTCCTTCCATAATTTGTCAATGAGCTGTACTCACATTTGAATTATAAACTTTGAAATTTAATTAATCTTGCTACATTTGCAGTGTCATGCTAATCGGGAGGGAGATTAATACTCAACAAAAAGTAAATTTACTTTTTGTTGTTAGAATTTGGTGTCGCCATGTAGAAACTAAAAACCAAACTACATAAATAAATAAATAAAAATTCTGAAAGCTTTCGGATTTTATATTACGCCTAAAGCGGCGGTTTTTAGTCCAAAGGGACAATTTGCCCGGAAGGACTATTGATTTCGTTTTGGCATTTTGGTCGATTTACTTTCTGCGTTGATCCCTCTTTTCAAATTGTTGCCACCAAAAGTTATTGCTTTGTATTATATTTAAAGAAATTAAATAATAAAGAATCTGCATAAATGTATGTATGTTTCTCGCACTGCTATAAAACAACGGTACCTAGAGTCATCAAAATTTGAATAACGTAATCTTCCATAGAATATCGGCATATTGAAGCCCTAATTTGAATATCAGAATTTGAAATTTGTTTTATTATCGATTTAATATTTTGTAACACATCAGCGAATTTTTTATTAACAAATTAAACGATTTCAAAGCCAGTAGTGGCAACACTGTACGGGAGGGGGGGGGGAAATTTGTCTCTAGCGCACCAAGACTGTGTATCAGAAATTTTTTTTCCATTCACATGTACATACACGTTTCGAGAGCGGGCTAACGTCCCTTTGGGCAAAAAAATTAAAAAAAAAAAAAAAAAAGCATATCTTCGCAATTTCCGACAGAGAGACTCGCGCGGTGGAGATAAAAAAAAATATACTCCGTACAGTTTGTTGCCACTACTCGCTTTGAAATCTCTGAATTTCTTAATCCAAAATTTGTTAAAGTTAAAAAAAAAAAAAGTGAAACAGATAAATAAAACGAATTCGAAATTCAAGATTCTGCCTCCCAGGTGCCCATGTTCGGGTGGAGGATTACATTATTCAAAATTTCATTGTTCTATGTATTGCTCTGTTTTCACAATGCGAGAATCGTACATGCATTCATACAGATTTTTCATTATTTAATAGCTTTAAAATATAACGTAGGGCAGTAATATTTGGTGGCAACAATTTGAAAAGTGAAACTGAGTTGTATAGTGGACGACGGAAAATGCCAAAATGAAATTAATAGCCCTTCTGGGCAAATTGCCCCTTTGGACTTAAAAAAAAAGTAAAAGATTTTAAAAAAAAAAAAATCTGAAAGCTTTCAGATTTTGCATTACGTTTAAAGGGCAGTCTTTTTAACATTTTGTGTGTTACCTTTATTTATTAAATATCATGTTCTTCGCACAAAAACCATAAAATTCTGTTCAAGAGCAATATCGCAAAATAATTTTAAACTGAGCATATCCTTAGAATTTCCTATACACAGTCTCACGCGCTGGAGATAAAAATGTTTTTCCTGTACAACGCTGCCATTGCTCGCTTCGAAATCCTTGAGTTTGTTAAACAAAAATACGTTAAAGTTTTACAAAAAATGAAATCGATGATGAAACAAATTTCAAATTTCGGCTTCCAGATGATTATGTCATTCAAAATTCGATGACTCTAGGCGTTGTCGTTTTATCACAATGCGAGAAACATACATATATTTATTCACATTCTTCATTATTTAATTTCTTTAAATATAATACAGGGCTGTAATATTTGGTGGCAAAAGTTTAAAAAGTGAACCGACATTTAATGTTTCGGATGCAAAATGCCGAAACGGAAACAATTGTTCTTCAGGGACAAAGCCTCTTTGGATTAAAATGTAATTGAACATAAATATAGTAAATAATTTTTTTTTCAAAACATTTTTTTTGATTGTCCTAATACTTAATGTTTAAGCTATTTATGTGCAATTATTTGTATTACGATTATATTGCATGCTGTGTAAATATGGAGAAAAATGAAAAGAGGTCTAGCATTCTTTCAAACTTTCTTGATCCAATCAAAGGTTTGGGAATTCTTATATTAAACAACCTTAATTAAAGCTTGGTTAGTATTCATGATTTTTCCTTCCGCGAACGGTGTCATTTTAATGGGATAGGGCAAAGCCCAGGCGCCCATTAAAATGACACCGTTCACGGAAGGAAAAATCATGAATACTAACCCAAGCTTTAAAACCACCCATTAGGATTTAGGATAAAAATTACCACATGGGAAGCTTGTTCTGCACACAATATAATCCAATGTAACATATGGCGAAAAATGTAAGAACGGGTAATGCTAACTTTTTAAACTTTTGAAAAGAAAAAGTAATAAAAGCACAAACGAACAATTATTAAATATTTAAATTAATGAATCAGATCAGAACTTTGATCAGAACTTCTTTAGCGTCAGTTTTCATTATCTACTTTTTAGCATTACACTGTAAAATAATTTTTCTAAACATGAGAAATACGTCTCTTAGATTAGCAGTTTTAATAAAGAAAACTGGAATAAAACGACTCACTTTAAAGGCTCTGTATTGAAAATAATTATTTTGAAAACAAGAACACTGTTATAACAGATTACAGTGCATTTAATTTAAAGATGACACAACAGCGTAAGCTAAAGATCTGTTTAAGTGGGATTTTGTCTTCATTCCTGATCCTCTACATGAAATCATATAACTAACAATAAAAGTTGATTCTTATTTATTCGTCGGAAGTATCAAGTTGGAGCATGTATGCTTTTATAGAAAACTGTTTGGTTCGTGGTGTGTTCAAGCAGCGGAAATCATCCTATAGTTTATATTAACAGTTTCTTAATTGTTTTGAGAAATAAACATCATCCCAGAAATAACAAATAATATAAACATTAAGTAACAAATTTACACATTACATATAACATGAATTATATGTACTATAATCCCAAGCTGGACTTACAAGCAGCTAATTTTCACTCAGATTACTGCACAACGTAAGAGTTAAAGTATGTTCAGTTATTAAATGCTCAGAAACGCAAAAGAAATCAAAATACCGTATTTACTCGCGTAATAGTCGCACGTTTTTTGCCAATTTTTCATTTTGAAAGTCTATGTGTGACTATTATGCGGAAAAATATTGCACAATATTATATACTTTTGACAACTTTTTCTGCGTCAAAACAGGGGTACGACTATCACGCGAGTAAATATGGTATGTTAAGTTACGAAATGCTGGGTTGCGTAAAAGATATCAAACTGTTTTCTGTTACGAAGTGCTCGGTAAAAAATTGAAATGAGTTCAGTTACATCAACGAAATCAAAATGTGTTCATTTGCATAAAAGAAATTAAAAATGTGTTCAGTTAAGGAATGCTCAGTAATCAAAATAGGCTCAGTTACGCAACGCTTTTTTAAGTAAAAGGTATCAAAACGTGTTCAGTTATATGAAAGAAACCGTAATGTTGTCAATTTCCTGAAAGAGTTTTAAAATGTGTTCAGTTATGGTAAAAATTAAAATGTCGGCAGTTACGTAAAAGATGTCAAAATCTTTTGTAGATATTAAAATGTTTTCAGTTACGAAATGCTCAGTTATGTAAAAAAAGAAAAAAAAATCAAAATGTGATCATTTACATAAAAGAAATGTGTTCAGCTGCGTAAAAGATATGAAAATGTTTCCAAACACGTATGTAAAAAAATCAAAATGTGTTCAATTGCATAAAAGAAATTAAAAATGTATTCAGTTATGGAATGCTCAGTAACGTAAAAGTAATCAAAATATGCTCAGTTACGCAAGGCTTGGTTACATAAAAGGTATCAAAACGTGTTCAGTTATATGAAAGAAATCGTAATGTTTTCAGTTTCGTGAAAGAATTTTAAAATGTGTTCAGTTACTTAAAAGAAATTAATGTGCTCAGTTTCGTAAAAAGATATCAAAATCTTTTGAATGACATGAATTATATTAACGTTTTCAGTTATCAAATGTTCAGTTATGTAAAAAAAATCAATGTCATCGTTTACATAAAAGAAATGTGCTCAGTTACGTAAAAGATATGAAAATGTTTTCAATCATGTGAAAGATATTAAAATGTTTTCAGTTACAAAATGCTCAGTTATGTAAAAAAAATCAAAATGTTTTCAGTTACGTAAGAGAAATCAAAATGTCTTCATTTGTGTAAGATATCCAAATGTTTTCGGTTGCGTAAAAGATGTCAAAGTGTGTTCAGTTGCATAAAAGAAATCAAATGTGTTCGATTACATAAAAGAAACTAAAAATGTTGTCAATTATGGAATGCTCAGTAACATAAAAGTAATCAAAATATATTCAGTTACTCAAAAGATAGCAAAATGCGTTCAGTTAAGTGAAAGAAATTAGTGTTTTCAATGACGTGAAATAAGTCAGAATGTGTTCAATTACTAAATGCGCAGTTAGTAAAAGAAATCAAAATGTGTTCAGTTAAAAGCAACTAATGAAAAATGAACAGCATATCACAGAAAGTTATGAATGATATGTTTTTCGTCAGTGCGTCAGAATGCTATTCAGGACCTTGAAAACAAATAAGTTAACCGTTGCTGGACGAACAGATGTTTTTGCGATTCGCGATGACATTAAAGAGGATGGGGTTGATGTGTGTGTGCAGCACCAGATGCTACTGGGGGTCAACCAATGGCGGTTGACCGAAAAAATCACCTCTTTACTGAAAAGTTGTATTTTGTTATTAGGTAAAAGGTACTGAGAGAGTTTTTCTTAGCACCTTTTACCTCATTTATTATTATTATTTTATTTTTCTCATTTATTACTGTCATTATAGGTATGTATTTATTAAAAACTGCAGTGTAATCTAACAGGGGTTCCTTAGAGAAACTGATAAAGGGTATCTGAAGCCATCTGCTGTATTAAAAGCTTAAAAATGAAGTAAAGGAAAAAAAATAGCCATTCTAAATTTCTTTATGCGTCCATTTTTGTTTATTTTTCATTATAAGACAAAACACACCAAACAATTTCGTAGCAAAATATATGGGACATCGTTGCCTGTTTCGATACTGTTAAATTAAATTTGTTGGCTCTTAATCCCTTCCTACAGTGATTTTATCTTCAATGCAAAAGCCAGCAAAAGATTTTAAAATTAATCATACAATGCCTTTTCTGTCTTTTTTATTTTTATTTTATTTATTTATTTTTTTTATCCTGAAAAAAAATTACCTCATATGTGTTTGTTATATTCAGAAAAAAATTAACCAACAGTTACAGTTTAGGCCAGCAGAAACTAAATTTTTTCAAATAACCACATTTTCTCCGATATTCGACAACCAGCCCCTGGGTACAGTAGTGACCTTTACTAATCCCGCCTGGGCGGAAGGGGGGGAGACAACCACACTTGAATTGAGCTGATGATGAAAATATTATCAATTTGGCCCAGATACCTTTCTAGAGAAAATTGCTTGGCGCGTGCAAACCTACAACAAAGCAATAGTTAAGGATTGAGATATATATACTGTTCCTAGTTATAATACAAAACATTTTTGTACTGGAGGTGATTCTCCCAGCCAATCGAAATTTTAGATGTATATTGTCATAAGTTAACTATAGTATCTTTATATAGGGAAATTTTAAGAGCAAAAATTTCGTGCTTAAAGTGATAGCAAACAGTGTACAATGATATAGAAAATATTTCCACCATTTTATTTCAGAACATTTAAATGCAGATTTTATTGTTTATTAATCCAAAAGGGACGTTAGTCCCGAACGGGATATTAGTTTCGAAACGGCATTTTTCATTGTATCGTTATAAGTGGCGTATCGCTTATCAAATGCTTGCCACCAAATATATCACCTTGTAGTGTAGCTAAAGAAATTAAATAATGAAGAATCTGCATGAATATGTGCATGTTTCTCAAGCTGTGAAAAAACAACGGTACCTAGAGCCGCCCAGTTTTGAATAACATAATTCTCCACATGAATATGGGCACCTAAAAACCCGAATTTTGAATTTCGCATTTCTTTTATTGTCTATTTCATATTTTGTAAAACTTGAACGAATTTATTATGAACAAACTCAACGATTTTAAAGCGAGTAGTGGCAAAAGTGCACGGAAAAAAACATTTTTATCTCCAGCGCGTGAGAATGTCAGTCGAAAAAGACTTGTTTGTCTGACTCGTATAAACGTTACACATGAAGAAAACCACGAAAACGGCCGTGAGCCAACCTGTTCGCCCGGATTCGAAAGCCGGACCGAATTACCAGTGTTCAGCGATTTTACCGCTGGGCCGCTGGTGGGCCGTATGATATTGTGACACCATATTATTGGCCAATAACGTGAATTTCGTTAATTTCTTTACAGAAATATGAAAAATTCATTAATTTGGTTAAAAAGTACGAAGATTTTGTTAATTTGAGTGTACGGTTTCAAAAAATTTAATAAATTGTTTCGTACTAGCCGAAAGATTCATAGTTCTTCTTTGGATTGACTTCAGCAAATAACAGTAAAACTGAAATTATACTTTTCAGTTCAATTAAAATGTAAAAACAGTTTATGTTTTACCCTTAATAATTTACCATCCAGTTTTACAACTAATGTTTCATTATTGACTTAAAAATTAGGAGTTTAAAAATTTGCATTGTGAATTAAACTTCCTTAATTTCTACTCCACAGGTCGTATATTATTTGATGTCCCTTGCAAAGTATGCAGAGATCATTCATCCGGTAAACATTATGGAATTTTTGCTTGCGATGGGTAAGTATAAGCAATTTCTCTTCTACAATTAATTATCATAAGATTCTTCGAATAGTTGCTTTGATTCTTCAAGTTATTGTTGGTCAATTTTTTTTAAATATTTGCTATCAATATCTACTCAAGTCACTCTTATGATTCTCCAAGCAATTTTTAAAGGATTTTATAATTTTTGCGATTTTTTCAAGTAATTATATGAAAGAATAAATACTGTCTGTCTACGAGAAGAATAGATCCCGCCACAGTGTCTGGCGGGTGACGGTCACTATAGCAACAGGGATAGTATATTTCAAATAGGAGTGAACCAAGGGTCCCCAATTCATCTTTAAATGTGCTAGGATGGCAAAAAGTAAGTCTTCAAGACACCCCTACGGTAAATGTGACAAGGCTCGTTTCTACGGCAGCAGACAGCAATAGACTAACTGGCGAGAGCTTTTTTTATGATAGACAGACTGTACATTCGCCACCCAGACGGTATATTGGTTAGAAGATCCGACTGTGATACCAAAGGGCCCAGGTTCGAATCTCGAAGGTGTGGTTGTATTTGTCCCGTCCCTTCATAGGAGGCAAGAATGGCCTACCTATTAGGTGCCTCCATAATAAAGTGACCACCGTTTCTGGCCTTAGTAATGGTCAACGTCTGGGGGCGGATTGGGCCCGCCATTGGGGGAGGGAAAAGTAAATACGCGTACATTCTTTCCCCAATGGCGGGCTCTAGCCGTTTATGGAGGTTGGCTATTACTAAAACCGAAAACGGTGGTCACTTTGTTGTGGAAGCACGTAATAGGTGGGTCAACGTTGCCTCCTATAAAGAGGCGAATAAATAACATTCATGCCTTCTCCGAGGTTCGAACCCGGGCTTTCGGTGCAACAGTCAGAGTTACTAACCTTTCCCGTCTGGCGACGAATAAAAGAGTAAATATAAGTATAACAAAATAATTCATTTTGGCATCATTAACTGAACAATGAAAGAAACGTACTGAAAAATAGCTTCTGTTCAAATATGGTTCAGGTTAATATATAACACTTAACTAAGTTGCTTTCACTTAACTAAGTTATGTTCCATAATTAAGTTGGTTCACAACATTATGGTTGTATTTTCAATTTTAGTAGCCGAGACAGCTTTTTTCATTTTAAAATGATAATCATTGATTACTTAATCATAGGTGTGTTTGGTGGTAGGAAAGAAGGGTGAGAAGCCTTCGAATCCCCCCGTGGGATGATTGTTCTGAAAATTCGGGGGGAGGAGTAGAAGTCCTATCTCCTTGAGGCTCTGAAAACCATTTTTTCGTGATTTGGTTTGGTTTATTTAATTATGGCAAAATACTTGAGCGCTATCTGCCTAAGGGGAGGAATGCCAACGTGGAGGACTTTCTAAAAGAAACTGGCTCGTATACACGTCACACATGGGGAAAACCACGAAATGCAGCCAGCCCGTTCACCGAGATTCGAGCCCCTGACCGAACTACCATTGTTCAGCGATTTTTAGGCTCCGCAGCTCGGCTTCCGTAAAATATGGACTCGACAAGAAACAAACAAAATCATAGACCATTTCAATAGGTTGTTTGTGCTTAACCGACTCAGATATTGATTTGTTTATAACTTTTGTTTTTAATAACAGACGCAAATGTTGGCTTATTTATAATTTACTTAGTTTCGCAAATTTAACTTTCTAACGGAGATTTATTTGTTCAGTTGTGTATTTTGCTTTGTAGTGCGTGTCCTCTATGAACACTTCTAAAACATCTTCCACATAAACAAACTTTTCTAAAGATTATTTTTTTTGGGGGGGGGGCTGACTAATTATTATTAAAGTTCTTAATTTGTTGAATACGAAACAATTTTTCTAGTTCATCTAAACATAGTTTCATTAAATATGCTCTGTTTAGACATTATCGTCATTAACTACAGCTTTATAAAGTTCATTCATAAAATCAGTATTGCAAACGTTGTTGACAATTCGTTCACATTCTTTCCGATGCTCTATAAGCAGAGGGAGGGGAATCCCTTTGATAAAGATATCACACGACGGGGCTTCTATAGCAGGATGCAAGGGCAGAGGGTCCCCTGTCTGTGCGGGACAGGAGGCGGTCCCTTATTGAGTCCCCTTTTCCCCAGGGGATGTTTTCTGCACTTCAAGTGGCGGGAATCAAACACCAGAGGCAGATATTTTTCTCTTCACAATGGACTTCTGTAGGTGACACCTCCTTCCTTTGTTGTAGTTCTGGGTTAGAAGCATTAGGGGAGAATATTTATGTACATAAAGCAGAATGATGCTTTGCCAAAGCATAAAGAGCTCCAGTAGACTTTACTTACGTGTGAGAATTTCTGTGAATTCGAGATATGAGACGGAGAGAAGTTATTCTGGTAAATTTAATTGGTCAGAAAGTACTTGTAAGGGTTTGAAGGCCCAAAGAGCAATGAAATTATATAAATATATTCCCATATGTAATACTTTGTAATAAATTATGGACTGGTAATGGTGCATTTCTCCTCTAATGCGTTATAACTTTTGATTTAATCACAAAGCAAACTCCTATATAACGCTGGCAATTTACTTTGAGAAGGTGTCTGCGGAGTCGAAGGAAACAACGCAAGGCAAAACGTCTTTGTAGAAATCATTGCGGGAGAAAGCAAGGAGAAAGCATCGCAGTTCTAAAACATCGTGGTACAAAATATTGGCGTCGAAATTAAAGCGGTTCAAAAAGCTTCGCAGTTTTAAACGCGAAGCTTTTTGAAAAACTTTCGCTTTAAAAACATCGTCTCGAAAATATCGTGGTAAAAAACGAAGCACCTATAAATCATCGCGTGACGATAACATCGCAGACATGCATTTTCAGGAATTAAAAACCCGCATATTCGCATTATGATTTATAAGTGCAAAGAGGAATGAGGACTATTTTTACTTTTATATTTTTGAATCAGCTAATAAATTTTTGCTCGAAAAGTAAGAAGGAAACTTGAGCATTCAAAACTGAAAATAAATAAAAAAATAATCCTAGGAATAGCAGCAGTTAACAGAATTTTAAACTTACATGATTAACCAATAAAGGCCATTATTAATTCATCCCTTTTATAAAGTTTTATTGGCAGTTTTCATGAGAAGTATAATCTAAAAAGATTAGAAAAAGGCTTTGGCTAGAGGGCTATCTGCCAAAGATAACGAAGGCCTTGGTGGAGGACTTGTTAAGGGAAATTGGCTTGTAGCTACGTTACATATGGGGAAGACTATGAAAACGCCCATGCAGCCAGGCCGCTCGCCGAATTCGAAACTTGGATCGAACTACCAGTACTACTACTTAGAAAAAGGAAGATGAGTAAGTGCATATTCACTCGCGTTATAGTCGCACGATTTTTACCAGTTTTTCATTGTGAAAGTCTTGGTGCGGGTAATTGGGCGGAGAAATCTGGTAGACAATATCTTACACTTTTGGTGTGTTTTTCTGCTTCAAAACGGAGCTGTGACTATTACGCTAGTAAACACGGTAGTTACTTCCATTACAATTGTTTAATTAATTATCTAATTATAAAATTCTACTAAGCAGTAGAAGTAGAATTGCTTTTTTACTCATTTTCAATTTTCGAATGTCTAAATTTCCTTCTTAATTTTTTAGCAAAAATGTATTAGTTCTTTCAACAACATAAAAGTAAAAATTTTCTCCATTCCTTCTTGTGCTCTCAAATCATTACTCGAACGTGCATTTACAACTTTTAAAGACTTAAAAACACATGTCTGCGATATTATCATCATGCGATCATTTCTAGGTGCTTTATTTTTTTACCATGATATTTTTGACAGTGATGTTTATAAACTGCGAAGTTTTTTATTCACTTTATTTTCGACGACGATATTTTGTACTACGGTGTTTTAGAGCTGTGATATTTTCTCTTTGCTTTCTTTTCTCCCAAGACGGTTTTGCAGGACGACGTTTTCGTCTTGCGTTATCCTTTTTCGGGACGTTTTTGTTATTTTATTCGGGAAAAGGTCCTCGTAATGTTTCGCGTTCTGATTACCAATAAGCTCCCAATAATAATTTTTTTTTTCTACTCATATATGTGCTTAGTAAACCGGGGTGAAAAGCAGTAACCTACTAATAATAAGCAACAGAAATCAGCATAACGTGGTAAATTTAGAAATTATACTTTAATAAAGAAAGTAGAACCTTCTGCTTCGATTGCTGGAATGAAAGAAAGATTTGCTTGCTTGAGAAAAACAAAGAATTCACGAATGTTACAGCTAAATGATAGAAAGCGAAATTCATAGCGCTATCTATTGAACAAAAAGTGAACTAGAAACAAATTCTGAAAAAGTTACCGGTAAATACAGGATAGAATTGGGATCATTCACCGGGGCCAAAAAATTTCATGGATCTGAAATGCTTCAAAAAAAAAAAAAAAAAAAATTTAATTCCCTTAAAAAAAAAAAAAAAAAAAAAAAACTTAATTCACCAAACGAAGATATTTTTGAATAATTTTGGCTGATCAGAAAAAGAAAATATGGAATCCCCCCCTCCCCAAAGCAGAATGGGCAGTAAAACAGTTACGAGTTTCCTTTTTCTAAACAGAAGTCTCATACTCTTCAGTGCGAAATTTTATCGATCCTTATTTGACAAGCGCATATTAGTGTTTATTAATGTATGGTAATCTACAGGTGGTTATAATTAAAGTTCCACTTTGAAATGGTCATAAACGAAAACTGTTGTACCAAATGTTATCAAACTTAATAATCGTGTCAAGGAGGTCATGCGAATTTATTTTCCGCGAAAGTTCAAAAACTCACCACCAGGGGGAAATGGCGCTGTATGTAATATTGTTAAACGAAATGAGGGTCGGAATTTAACTTTTGTTACACTGGTATAACATGTTGTGTACCTTTAAGAAACGTTGACCTAAACAAAATTCAGTGTGCGCATTCAGGAAATCGTTTTCTTATACATCGCTAATCTGTGGTTTTGAAAGCCTGAATTCGGCCTACATGAAGACATCGGCTTAAACCGTTTTTAATAGTTTCTAAAACGAAACTGCTTGTAGGGAGATGCAAAATGCTTTGTCATTGTTTCACGGCAGGAAGAAGCAAATAATTTATGGAAATAATCTAAACAATTTGGCGGAATTGAAAAATGCGATATAACGACATGCCTTTTTTTTACTGCTGATATGCTAAAAGCTGCTGTTCAGAATGCAGTAATACGATTTAACTTGCTTTCGGAAAATGGTGGAAGCCACACTGAGCATGCTTTGTAACACTTGTCAGAAACGATTAAACACATTTTAAACCGATGTCTTCGTATTTTATTTCGTTTACCAATATTACATACAGCGACATTTCCCCTCCGGTGATAAGTTTTCGAACTTCTTTTTTTAGTCCAAACGGGCTTTATCTCTGAAGGACTATTGTTTTCGTTTTGCGATTTTGCGTCGGTTCACTCTGAATGCCCGTTTCCCTTTTCAAATTCTTGCCACCAAATATTATCGCCCTGTATTATATTTAAAGAAATTAAGTAATGAAGAATGTGCATAAATGTAGGTATGTTTCTCCCACTGTGATAAAACCACGGTACCTAGAGCCATCCAATTTTGAATGACGTAATCCTATTGAGAATATGGGCATCTGGAAGTCCACATTTGGAATTTGTTTTATTATGGATTTCATATTTTGTTAAAATTTAACGAAGTTTTGATTAACAAACTCAAGGATTTGAAAGCGAGCAATGGCAATGTTGTACAGAAAAAAACATTTTTATTTCCAGCGCGTGAGACAGTGTATCGGAAATTCTAAAGATATGCTCAATTTAAAATTATTTTGCGATATTGCTCTTAAAGTGAATTTTATGGTTTAAGTGCAAAGAACATGATATTTAATAAATAGAGGTAACACGCAAAATGTTAAAAAAAATGTCCCTTTGAACGTAATTTAAAATCTGAAACCTTTCAGATTTTCTTCTCTTTTCTTTTTATTTTTTATGCTTGCTACTTTTTTTTTTTTTTTTCGGGAAAATAAATTCCTATGACTTCTTTTACATAATGAGCAAGTGTGATAACAGCCAGTTTGATAGTCCAGCAGTTTACATTTTAGCACCATTTCAAGGTGAAACTTTTATTATAACTACCCTGTATATTGAGGTATCTTGGATGAACAGGTATCTTGAGGAAAGTAGTAATGTTTCCTTTTAATCAGTTTCGCTTCCACAACCGAGAATGAAGGTTCCGTTTCATCTTCGAAACTCTAGAATTACAAATTCACTCATTTTACTCCGATTGTTGTCACTTATTATTAATTGTTGGAGTTCATTTGATGCGAACGAAAGGGTTTTGCTTAATGAATATAATTAAAAAATTTAATTAACTTCAATTCTTTAAACAAAATTCGAATTTTTTCGATATGTTCATTCATAAGAATTAACGATTTTTCAATCTAACGCATATAGTTTGTTATCTGTAAATTGTAAGTAGTTGTATTTTTTCTTTCCGTATTTTTAATCATTCAATAAATTGTTATCACTAATCCACTAATCTTAACCATTTTATTTCTTATCACGTTCCTAATGGATAAGACCACCAAGCATTAAGAATTGGATTCGGGTTCAAACCCTAGCAAGCGGGTGGCTGAGAATTCCCCTGTGTATAAAAATTTTTAAGGACACTGGCTTTTCCTTAAAAATTCCTCCACGAAGATATGCCTGTTTTTAGCCAGATAACGCTAGTGCGTTTTACCGTAATAAAGTAATAAATTCTTCCTCGTAAAAGCTCTGAAATGCAAAAAATTTACATAGATTTTAATGTTTTATATTTCAGAGGCTTTTAAGTATTCTTACAAAAGTTTTCCATTCCTTTCTTTCTCTTTTTTTTTTTCTTTCTCTCTTCCCTTTTCTTTTTTCTTTTTTAATTTAACTTTTTTGGATATTTTCCGTAACATAATAAAATGAAACATATGTTTAACTATTTAATTTTCTTGCAATTAAATTTTGTATTTAATTATTTGGAAACAGTATATCTAACAAAGTATAGAAAAATAATAAATAATTACAAAAATTTCATCTCATAAATTTCCTTTAAAGCCGTTTAAATTTTAAAAGAATGTAACCATTCTATATACGAGCAATATAAGCATTCAAAAGAAAAGTTATCTATTTGGGAAAGCAAATCGCCAACTGTGAATAAGGGGGGAAAAAGAAAATGCAGATTTTATATTACGCCTGAAAGGGCGTTTTTTTTTAACCTTTTGTGTCTTACCTTTATTTATTAAATATCATGTTCTTAGCACTAACATATCATTCGATTCAGCATCCACATCACAAAATATATAAAAACAGTCAAACAGCATATCTTCAGAATTTCCGATACGCAGACACTCGCGCTGAAGATAAAAATGTTTCTTTTTCGTACAGTGTTGCCATTACTCGCTTTGAAATTGTTGAGTTTGTTAATCCAAAATTCGTTAAAGTGTTACAAAATACGAAATCGATAATAAAGCAAATTCCAAATTCGAGCTTCCAGTTGCCCAAATTCGGTGAAAGATTACGTCATTCAAAATTTGATGGCCTCATGTACCGTTGTTTTATCACAATGCGAGAAACATACATACATTTATGCAGATTCTTCATTATTTGATTTCTTTCAGTATAGCACAGGACGATAATGTTTGGTGGCAACAGTTTGAAAAATGAATCTGCGCAGATAGTGAATCAAAGCAAAATGCCAAAACGAAATTAATAGCCCTTCTGAGCTAATGCTCCTTTGGGGTAAAAATTGAATTGGTCTAGATTTCGAAGAAAATTCTATGGATTATACAACTGCCTTATCTATAAGAGTTTTATAACAAATATTGCTCTTCACCCTTATTTGAAAACGTAAGGTTATAATAAATGTTCTAGGAGATAATACTGAGAGTTCATAATTTCTAAAAGTTTCATTTTCTATCAATGGCGCTACTATTTAGACTTTGCTACTGATAACAGCAATAAAAATTTATGGCATTTGCAAAAAGTCATCTTAGAAATTTCGAGCAAAGTTTTTTTTTTTTCCCCCTCTCTACATTTGTTACTAACCCCTCTCTTACCAGAATAGCTGGAAGTCCCCGGTCAAAGCGCGTCACCAAGTCAAAGGCTAAGCCCTCGCTTTCAAAGAGGGTGGGAGCAATTTCTGCCGGTATTAAAAGGGCAGCTCTGAAGCCACCCCTAAGCTCACGCAGATGGAGATTCTTTAGAGCCTGATCCCTCCCTACTCATTTTCTGTCATTTCCTACAAAAGGAAATGCGTTGGAAATGCGGGGACTCAGCGCCACACGGTGGTTGGTTTGTGCACCCATGGTCACGTGCTCCTGTTTGGGAAAACTGCCAGTCAGGGGTCGTGAGAAACATGATTTGTGGGAGGGAAATTTCGCATGTTTTATTTTGTCTTCTGTACTAGAATGAATGCTAGAATTTTTTTTTAGATTTTATTTGGTGAAGATATAATTAGGTTATTTCTCAACCCTCAGAAAGTTGAATGTGAATTTTTTTTACAAGCATAAGAAAGAGATGGAAGTTTTATTTTTATTTTAATGTGCTCGATGGGTGTATAAAGTTTAGGTTAAAAAATAAACCTTTATTATTGAAAAAGAATTAAACTCAAAGGATTTTACTTTTTTCCTGTGCCGAACTTAGAAAATGAATAAAGCTAAAAATACGTAGAAAGAGTTTCTACGTATATGTAACTACATAAATTTCTTCATAATCTTTAAATTTTATTCTGAATGCAGACTATAATGGATGCAAAAAGTCGAGTTAGGAATTTTGCATCTGTTATAAAGTGTTTGAGAATTTTATAATATTCAACGTATAAAATAATCTTTCAAAATATTGCAAACTTGGATAGACATTTGGAAAGGCTGATTCACATTGCTTTCGCTACTACTGAAACTGTTTTCACTGGTTATGAGAAAGTACTATACTACAGCTGTGTCCATAGGAAATCGATTGCCTTCGAGGAGAACTTCTAAGAGAGTAGAGTATTTGAATTACGGTTAAGCATACGAGGGTATCTCGCCTCAGTAAAATGTGCTTTCGTGAATAACTTTTTAAGGGAAACTAGCTCGTATTTACGTCGCAAGTGAAGAAAGCGATTATAGCAGTTTTGGTCGTTAAGCGAAAAAAATGAAAGATAAGTGAAAGGTTTTATGTATCGTCTATTCAGAGTAACACCAGTTTATAGCAAATACAGTTTTTCACAAATTTAAAACAATAACATGTTTTCGAGGTGTTTATAAAAATGAAATAAGTACAGGTACATAGCAAATGAAAATTTTTAAAAAATTCGGTGTTTAGTTTTTAATATGACATTAGTAATATTTGCGTGTTCCGCCCTTATCCACTGCACGGAAGGGACGGATGCCTTCGTTAAGGTCTTTCTAAGGGAAAGTGGCTCTTATTTAAGCACGTTACATATGGGGAAAACCACGAAAGCCCAAATGCAGCCAGCCAGTTTGCGGAATTCGAATTACTGACCGAACTACCAGTATTCAACGACTTTACCGCTTGGCTGCTGGTGGGCGTAATATGTTAGTAGAATGTCTTTATCGTTTATAATAAAGAATGCAGACATATAATATTCTTCGTCTAAGATTTTGCAGTTTCGCGTACCTTTTACGGAAGAATTAAAATATCTGATGTGGACACCACATGACTTCCTTGTATGGACTGTTAAATAATTCTAAGTGTTTGCTGCATTTCATGTAAACGTATTTTCCATTAGAGATATATTTCTTTAATTAACTCAGTTCTCACTTCGTGGCAAAGCAAAAATTCATTAAAACTTAACCAACTCCATTAAAAATTGCAAAATACACAAAAAAATAAAAACCACATACATTTAAAACTATTAAAAAACAATTTTTACAATTAAAATTAGTTTTTTAAGCAAGAACAAGCTGTTGAGTCACCGGGCACGAAGGCAGATTTTTTGGTGCACCGAAACTGAAAGTTTACTTTTAGTCTCACTCGGCAAAAAGGCACTAAAGGTGCAGAAATCGAATTCGCTATTCTACTGAGTTTCAAATATAAACTCAGTAGAATGTACCTACTCTGTTAGTTTCTCTGTGGTTTAGTTGCGATTAAACAACTTTGAAACTGTTGATAATTCTACAAATATTCGATGCAGTTTAACTAAAAGCATAGAAACCTTAACCGGAACATGAAAACCACATAATTCAATCACTTTTAAAACAAAAAATGCACAATTTACCAACATATAAGAATAAAAAACTAAACTCCTAGAGCAAGGTAGTAGAGTGGGAATATATATATTTGCATACTTTGGGGGCGGTCGATTGCAATGAAAAAGGAAGGAGCACAACTAATGTGATAACAGTTCCATATACAAAATTTCAAAGATCTACTGATAGTAGTTCTTGAGTTATGCAAGATACATACACACGGACTTACGTACACACGTCCAGGGGGAAAAAAAACCCCTCTCTGAATCCATTTTACAATCCTTTCTGGGAAAAACTGTTCTTTATTCTGCCCGTACGTACATATGTCAAGCAGAAACATCGTTCAAATGGTTTGCAGAGCGGTTGAATTGGGTATTTTTGTGAAATACCCATTTCCATGATACCCAAAAGTTTTTGCGATTGCATTACTTCCTTTACATCGTAGAAGGAAGTAAAAAAGGCTTAATTATCTTGTTCCATTGCAACACAATAAGAAAATGCTTTTAAATGTAGCTGTAATGCAAATATTACCAATTTTCCTCCTTAAATTTAATTTTTATTTCCTTGTAAGAAGTCAAGGAAGTATTGTAATTGTGAAAAATTATTTCTGCAAAAAAATATTTTGGTCTTCAGCGCGCGAGACTGTGTATCAGAAATTCTAAAAATATGTTCATTTTAAAATTATTTTATTTCGCGATATTGTGAATTTTATGGTTTAGTTGCGAAGAACATGATATTTAATAAATAAAGGTAGCACTTGGGCGTAATGTAAAATCTGAAAACTTTAAGATTTAAAAAAAATTTAATATTATTATTTTGTTTTAATATTTTGCAATTTTGTTACGAAATGCACTACTTTCTTTAAAATGTATTTGTACCTAATATTATTTTCACATTTTTCTTTTCAGATGTGCTGGCTTTTTTAAGGTAAGTTATTTTTTCTTCTTAATTTTGAAACTGGAATATTAATTTAATGAGTAAAATTTTCTTCGGCTATAATTAAACTGATTTTTAAACACTAAAATATGCAATGCCATTAAATATTTAAAACTAACACTAAATTTTATCGCACGTGCTTAAGAAAGAATTAGTAGTGAAGAAATACATTTTCTTTTAATTTTTCGCAACTTTTTTATAACTTCAGAGCAATTTACTTACTTCGTTGTTAACATTTAACATATTGCTGAGTGCATACGGGTTCATGAGCAACTGAATGCACACAGAACCGGTGACAACTTGATAAAATTAATTTTACCAAAAGGAGTTACCCTTTTACAGTTATGGAACTTTCCACAAAAGTACTCTAACATCTCTTAACAATTTTACATAGTCCAGTCAAAAGTTACTCTCAAACTACTAAGAACGGTAAATACAATACAATGCAATGCAAATCGTATCTAAAGAGCGAAGCTAACACGGAGATATCTCAATAATCCGAACTCAAGCTGACCTAACAACTGACGGCATATGCTTTGTCCAGACTTATATCGTTTCCCCTAGGCCTCCGAGAAATCTCCATAAGCTTCCATTTCTCGAAATTACTGGAAGGCAGATACGGTTAAAGTTACATATAAGAGCCGGATACTTTTGCAATTACATACAGACTACCAGAGACGGACTTCTGGACTTGCAGTTTGAGCTTTCAGGAATCAGCATCCACATTCCAGAAATCATCCGAGCCGGTGCAGCCCCCACTAGGCTACAACGGCACGCTATTAAGCGCTACCCCGGCTGCAACTTAAACAAACGATGATGGAGTGCCGTCTGAAATATCGGTCATACAGAAGGAACCAAACATATTGCAACCCCACAGCCAAGGGGCAGACAAGACAGTACCAGTGCGCTCCTTGTCAAGCCTGAACCATCCCCCGAATGAGCGGAGGTTCTAGTCCTGTGTATATCCCCATGGTTGAGACTGCCTAGGTACAGATCCTAGCCAGTACTCTCAGGAATTCACCTGAGAACACCCTTGACGAACAATTACATACAGGGATGAGCTACAGTTATAGTATGTTACATGTTGCAGCCCCACAGCCAAGGGGCAGACAAGACAGTACCAGTACACTCCTTGTCAAGCCTGAACCATCCCTCCAAATGAACGGAGGTTCTAGTCCTGTGTATATCCCCATGGTTGAGACTGCTTAGGTGCAGTCTTAGCCAGTACTCTCGGGAATTCACTTGAGAACCCCCTTGAGGAACAATTACATACAGGGATCAGTTACAGTTATAGTATCAATTACAGTTAAATGTTGACCGGACCAGATGGTCACCAATTTTGGCGTTTTTTTTCATCGCCATCTTGGCAATATCTCGCCAATTTAGCGAAATTGCTGGACTTTAGTGTTAAATAGACTTGCCCCTGTAACCTTATTTTTCTGGCAAAGCGTCGTTTTCTCAAGCATTTCATGTTACATTATACCCAAGATACTACAATTTCATATCTTTTCATGAAAATTTTTTACATATATAAAAAAATCGTAACAATATTTTTATTTATTTTATAGAGGTCAATTCGTAAAAGTCGTCAATACCCTTGCAAAGGTCACGGAGAAACTCTCAATAAATGTCCAATTGACAAAACTCACAGAAACCAATGTCGTTCTTGCAGACTTAGGAAATGTTTGGCAGCCGGTATGAATAAAGACGGTGAGTTTCAAATTTTCTTATGTAAATAAAGCCATAGTAGATATATTCGATGTTTTCGTAATGTTAGGTAACTGATGACCATTGGTGCTGCGTTCAGTATTAGATGATTGAAGAACAATGTTGAGCAATGGTGTCTCTATCCACATATATTTATTATTAGATGACTGCTAACACTTGTCGAATTGCATATAAGTGGAAATCATTGCAAATTTATGTTTAAACTTTCAATGATTTCCACCTTTCAGCTTTGCCTTTTCACTGAGCTTTATACAGTGATATAAGTATTTACCTAAACTTATGTGTGCATATTATGAAAATAATAAAGCAAAACAGATAAGGCTTTGGGCAGCCTATAACCCACTAATCATCGTGTGACCACTAATCATCGTGAATCATCGTTCATGATTTCGAGTGATCCATTTGAGTTCCGTAAAGTTCAATACAGGGTGTATCAGTAAAACGGTGACAAACTTTTAGGAGAGATAGAGTATACCTAGACGATGGGAAATCACATAGCAATGCGTGGTCGGAAACGCTTTCCTGGCGCGGTAGTGACGACACAAAAGTCAAGAAAGAAAGGATACGAATGGGGTGAGAAAACATGTTTATTATTCGGAGTACAACAAAAGCAAAGAAAAAACATCATAAAGAGACAATAAGTATTAGATCATCAGCAAAGATGGCGTTCGAAATTACGACCCGGAACGTGATGCAGGAATCGTGCGTCATGCATCTTCCATTCGTGATGCAGATATTCCGTGGGCCAGAGAAGTGAGGCCAGCATCATGTTCCGGAGTCGTAATTTCGAACACTTTCTTTAATGACGATTGTTGTTTGTTTTTGTTCTTATTTATAGGTTTCTGTTGTACTAAACATAATAAAACATGTTTTGTCTCCATTTTTGCGTTTTGTGTCGTCACTACCGCGCCAGGAAAGCGTTTCCGACCACGAATTTCCCATCGTCTAGGTGCACTCTATCTCTCCTGAAAGATTTTCACTGCTGTACACTTACACCCTGTATATAAAAATGAATTATAAAACATAAATATGAAAATAACACTTGAAGAATCCATAGAAAAATTAAGCAGAAAATAAATAATATTTTTGTTTGATTGAAAAAATACTGCAGTAATGAATATGAATTTTTATATTTTTATTTTTAAATAACTAAAAAAAAAAAAAGAAAAGAAAAAGAAAGAAAAAAAGTGTAACATAATTTCAAGGAGAAATCGATATGATTGGCAACGCCAACCAGTAATCTGTAGTTCCCCAAAAAATGCTCTCATGTATTTTCACACGTAAAATTTATTTAAAGTAAGAACAGGAGGAGATTAACTATCGAAAATTCACATAATTGCATTCCTCTTAAGAATAGTTAATTGTCTTAACTACAACTTAAGACGATTAACTATAAGCCAGGCTTGACTTAGTTGACGTCACAAGATCAGCGCCAGGGCAGCCACTGATATCGAAAACCAAAATAAAGGTTGATTCAGGTGTGCTTTTTTTTATAATAATTATAGTTAAAATTACTTCCTTGTACAAAATAAAAGAAGTATTGTAATCACGATAAGTTCCGGTATTATATTTCAACGAAAATATCCATTTTGACAGCTATGGAATGCAATTTAACGATGTTTTCGCGTGACATCTGTACGTAAAGACAGAATAAAGGACTCCTTTTCCCCAAACGAATTCTAAAACTGATTTAAAATGGATTCAGAAGAGAGTTTTTTTTCGTGGCGTCTGTACGTACGTATGTATGTATGTGTCTCGCATACATACATAGTAGTAGTAGTAAAACGAGTAAATAGTAGTAAAACGAGTAAATAGTAGTAAAACGAGTAAATAGTAGTAAAACGAGTAGCCTCAAACGTTGAAATTTTGTATATAGGACTGCTATAATACACTCACGTTTGTGAAAATTGCAACACCAAGAAGGAATCGTCATAATTGAATGCAATTTAATACACAGTTGAGTGGTAGTGGTACAAATAAATGATTAAATGTTCAAAGCAAACAAACAAGAACAAGAGATCAGAATCAGTATTTTGTGTGGCCACCACGCGCCGCAATAAGTGCTG
>KK117986.1:91825-105903 GCA_000611955.2 Stegodyphus mimosarum | reverse complement strand
CTCTGTTACTCGGCTCAGTGAGGGTTTTTTTTTTTTTTAATGTTGGTAAAATGCGCATTTTTTGCTTTAAGAATGATT
This sequence comes from Stegodyphus mimosarum, assembly GCA_000611955.2. Lineage (NCBI taxonomy): Eukaryota > Metazoa > Arthropoda > Arachnida > Araneae > Eresidae > Stegodyphus > Stegodyphus mimosarum. Next base: position 105,825 of record KK117986.1, on the reverse strand, counting down.
GAATTATGTTGCTCTTATCTTCCGGTTAAGGTTTTTATGCCTTTAGTTAAACTGCGTGTAATAGTTGTAGAATTGTCAACTGTTTAAAAGTTGTTTAAGTGCGGCTAAGCCTAATTTTTTTTACCATACCAGCCATATTTCTTTACATTTGAAACACAGCAGAATAGTGAATTCAGTTTCTGCACTTTCAGTGTCTTTTTTGCCGAGTGGGACCAAGATTAAATCGCCATTTTTGTGTACCAGAAAATCTGTCTTGTTGCCTGCTGGCCGAATTGCTTGTAGCGCAGGAACTCTATTGAAAAAAAAAAAAAAAAAGTTTTACCTGTATTTAGTGTTTTATTTTTTTTCCCCTATATTTTTCAATTTTTAATGAAGCTAGTTTGAGGTTTTACGTATTTTTAGCTTGCGATCTGAGGACAAAATGAATTGGCTGAGGAATATATCTGTAATGATGTAAATCTGTAATGCAGTAAAATCTGTAATACAGTACAAAGTGCACATATTTAAGTACAAGTAAGTCAAGTGGTGTACACATCAGTTTTTTTTTAAATTTAAATAATAGTAATTTATAGCTTTACATTTAAAGTTTAAAAATTTAATGCAACGATTTTCTTAAAAAAATTATTTTATTATTCACTAAAAAGGACTGTTTTAAAATAAAAATGCCACTAATCTGAAACGTTATCTTAGTACACACTTTTTGGTCCGCAACCAAAAAATTATTGCTGACGTCTGAACTAGAGCCGACGCCGACGCAACTTCTATACGTTAGGTTGGACTGAGTTACATCTCTTTAAAGGCAAAATCTAAGAATTAGACCGAGCTCCAATAAAACCAGTCAGCTATAAATTTCTGCTCATTTGTGGTCTAAGCACAACTTATTGTTTTTGTTAAACTATGTGCACAAAGTAGCTCAAAAAGTAAGATTTTGTAAGCCCTTTTCAGCTTTCAATCTGTCTGGAGTCGAAAAAGATTAAAAAAAAAAATAAAAAATCTGAAAGATTTCAGATTTTAAATTACGTCCAAAGAGTCATTTTTTCAACATTTTGCGTGTTGCCTTTATTTATTAAATATCATGTTCTTCGCACTTAAACCATAAAATTCATTCACTTAAAGAAGAATATATCGCCAAATAATTCTAAACTGAGCATATCTTTAGAATTTCATATACACAGTCTGACGCGCTGGAGATAAAAATGTTTTTTCTGTACAGCGTTGCTGTTGCTGGCTTTGAAATCCTCGAGTTTGTTAATCAAAAATTCGTTAACGTTTTACAAAATATGAAATCGGTAATAAAACGAATTCCAAATTTCAAATTTGGCCTTGCATATTCGCAGCAGGATTACGTCATTCAAAATTCGATGTCTGTAGGTATCGTCGTTTTATCATTAATTTCTTTAAATATAATACAGGGCTGCAATATTTGGTGGCAACAGTTAAGTGAACCGACATTTAATGTTTCCGACGCAAAACCGCAAAACGAAAACAGTAGTCTTTCAGCGACAAAGCCCCTTTGGACTAATAAAAAATAAAATTTAACGGTCGTTATCCTGTCACGCAAAAGAAAATAATCTTTCGTTCTTAGTTCTAAGTTTTTCTGCACACTTTCCTTCAAATTGGTAGCCCATCTTCAAATACCTTGGACATTGTAAATACTCAAATTCTATATAAGCTTATTAAGGTACTTCAAGCCTCATGGAAATCTTATTCTTTAAATGCTGTGAGTCATTTAATGCGTGATAAATCTTCCTCGACGTAAGATTCTTCCGCCACACCTCAGCCATATGACGTCATTCTTCAGTGAACTACGGGAGTTGAAAACAGCTTTTCTTCTGGGTTAGTCGGGAAGATATTCACTTCCTATCCCATAATACTGTTCGGAAACTTGAGACTTTTTGACGCCAACCCCTACTGCCTTTCCTGCTGGGTAACTTTTATACCTGAAGTACCTTGACTCATGCGATCTTTCCGGCCACGCAGCCTAAGTCCATGAATCGAAATCAAAAGCAAAGTCGATCAAAGAACGACGCAAGTCTCCACTGCCCCCCTCTTCAGCGGAGCCGTGAAAAAAAAGTTCTTGTCCCTTCATGGAATGAAAAAAAAAAGGTCTCATTTTCAACCAAAGTACTCTTAAAAGTCCATCCGCGGAAAGTGCGTAAATAAAGCAGTAAGAGCTTCATGAGTTATTCAAACTGATGGGTGCAACTTCGCCGCTGATAATGAGTCCCCCCATTCCTCTTTTCAAAGAAGGGAGTAGATCTGAATTCAGAAATCGGATGGAATCATGATCCCCCTTTTATAACGAAGCACTTGGACCCACCAGGTGCACTGCTCTTCGTTAAAAGAGATCTATGTGTGGGGGGTGGATCAATAACAGAGCCCCCATTGCGTCACAAAGGCAGGCTTGGAGCAGAAAAACCGAGTTTAGACAGGCCGAGCTTGCAGACGGAAGCTCAGTTGGGGAACAAAAACATTCGAATTCGGTCTGTATGGGATCCGAGCACCTGCATTAATTGGTGCACAGGGGTGTCCACAGTATCGATGACAAGGACTCATTCGACTGATTCTAATAGGACGGGGTGGAATCATGTGCGTGGCTGTGCGAATTGCGTTTTGACACACGCTTACGCACGATTTGCTGCTTGATGCTGCGCAGAGTGATCCGATTTTTTTTTATTGATTTCTGCATTCATTATCCTTTGATTTCAACCGTGCTTGTCCTCTTTCATCTGAATTTCTCTAATGTTTGATAATTTCAAGGCTTATTTTTCTAAACAGATGTAACTATTTCGCTGTATATTCAGAAAGTGAGTAATTATTTAATTTGTGATTGCCCCTTCAAGTTTAATGTTTTATCACAGTCAAAGCCCTTATAACCGAAAGTTTGGTTCGTTATATCCGCTGGTTCGTTGCATCCGATCCGATATAAAAAGTAGATTATCTCACAAAAAAGTGTAAAAAACTGACTGACGATTCACAGAAGGAAACTTATTAATAAAAATCACAATCACATATACTAAAAATCTGATGTGGGCGCCACATGGTATCGGCTTATTAAATTAAACACATTTTTTGCTGTACTTCATTTAAACTTATTTCCGCGAATTATAATAACTTAATCAACCGATCTGTCAATTCAAAGTGAAAATGTAAACAAAAATTGCCAATTTTCGAATTATCTATCTCTGCCAATTTTTGTTGTAAAAAAGTCAAACCTTATGCAATTTTATTTTTTCGTAACGAGTATGAAACTTTCCCAAATGCGAGTATAGGAATTGAGAGACCGTTTTAAAAGCTCCATTTCGTTATTCATCCAAAATTATTATAATTTTACATTGCCATGATAGGAATATTTTTATCATTTAAAATAATTCTGTAATTGGAAGAACATGACTGCAACGAATAATCGCGAAACTAAAGGCCGTATAAGAGGAGGTGGATACATATATATTGGTACTGCCGATTGCAATAAAAAAGGGAGGTGCACAGTTAAATGTTATAGCAGTCCCACATACAAAACTTCAACGTTCTACGGTTAATCTTTTCCGAGTTATGCAAGATACATACATCGTACGTACGTACAGACGACGCGAAAAAACGGTTATGTCATTAATATTTTTAATATATGTACACTAAAACAGACTTCTAATACAAGTGCCTGAAATAAATTTAAGTGCAATATACTTGCTTGCTTTTTCTAGTTTATTCGAAATCCAAATAACTCGTTTGCCTGATTTTTTTTCACAGCAGTACAGCACGAAAGAGGTCCTCGCAGTTCTACACTCCGTCGCCAGACGGCGACAATAAAAGATTACAGGCCGCACGATACAATATCACCACCTAGTTTCCCGTCTCCTATCTACTCCCATGTTTCTCCAGTGTGCAACATATTATCATCTGACAGTAGGGGTTCTCCTTGTCCGATGACTTCTGGGTCTCCTGTTTTGAGCAGTATTACTGCTTTTAATATGATGAGATTACAAGCTCCACTTTGCCATCCTATACCAAAGGTAAGGGAAATGGTTTTAAAATCGAATGTAATTTATTCTTGGTGATTAATTTAATATATTATTTTTTGTCTAATCTGCCACATATATCCTCTGCAGTTCATATTCCAAATCAATGCAGATTATCAGTTTTGAAGCCTTTAAAAAAATAGATCTCGGTCTTAAGTGCTCTCTCGCATGTAAAGGTACTTCAGATAACTCACAGATAGTTGTGAAACTTTCTAAAAATACTCTGTTATGGATGAATGGATTCTTACTTGCAGCAATTTATTCTTCTATTCAGTGGGGTTGCTGCCAACAAGTATTGTTCATAGTTGAAACAATCATCAACTAGATGGAAGGTAGATGGAACATCGGGACCATCATTCTCAATGAAAGCGGGCTCTGCCTGTGGCCGAGTGTGCAAGACCACTGAATGCCTGTGACTTCGGCCTGGGCTGAGTTCCAAGTGAACGGGCTAGATGTATGCTTGGTTTCCATGTTTTTCCCCATGTATAACATGAATAAGAGTTAGTTTAACTCAGGAAAAGCCTTCACGAAAGCCTAGATAGACAGATAACCCTCTTGTGCTTTGCCGTCTTCAAATGACTTAACCTGAATGTGAGAGGCAAGTTTGGTGTCTGCTTGATATCTGAGCCAAGGTACCGGTTTAAATTAAGATGGTAGCGCAACTACTTCATCAGAATTATTAAAATATTGCGGTTGTTAAAAAGCTACCCTACCTAAATTTGTTGTTGAGTCTAATTGGTATCAGGTACATGATCATCCAAAGTATCAAGCTGATCATCGAGATTATGGATATTTTACAAACACCCTCGTCAAATGTTTCTAAGATAAGTAATCTTCATCATCTAGGGAAATATCACTTTAGGTGGACACTTTGATTCGAACCAATGCCCTCATAAAGATACACGTAATAAGTTGAACTTATCCTTAGGCAAGTCGGTCACGATTCGAAAAGACAGGAAACTTCATTAGGATACCCCTTTATAAGTGCGTGATTCGTCTGAAGATTGATTTCTTTTAAGTTAGAAATTGGTTTTCTAACTGGAAAATTTAACGTCTAACTTAAATTGATTGATTAATGAGTGCATGTATTTTTACAGCTTGGTATCCTTATGGAGGTTTCTGTCTTTGAATTATAGTAGACCTGAATAACAGTGCACTTAAAGACGAGGCACTGTTATGAAGGATTCCGATTAGATAGACCAACTTTAAATTTGCTGTCTAAATTGACCATGTATAATCTTGTTCAGGGTCAGTAGAGATGGGTTGCAATGGCCCGTCTTCATTCATGAACATGGAGTGGATTTGGATTTATTGGATTACGCAAAGCATGCTAGGACTGTCTTCTTAAGTAGATGGACATCTTCTTTGAACAATTTTGTCAGACGTTTGTGATAGCAACAATGTTATGGTTTGTTATTCTGGTGTATTCATGGCTCAGATATTTATGATGTAAGCATTTTAACTATGGGTATGGAAACTCAACACTGGCAGAAGATTCTCGAATTCCTTCCGCAGATTATTGCCACTCGAAACTGGAACGGTGGTAGGCAATTAAGAGGTTTTGTCACCTTTAGTGTTAAGGCCAAGCGTGTTCTTGCGCACTCATCGTCACTCGTGACGCTGTCCACCAGTAATTGATTGCTATTTGTAGTCGAGTGTTAACCAACTAAAAATAAATCTGCATTTGATGTTGCCATCTACTGAAGAAAAATAAAATTAGTAAGTTCGAAGAAAATGTTAAAAAAAAGGACAAGTTTTTGAATTGATGGTGAATTCAGCAGCAAAATTTCTACAGCTATTTTCGTAATGAATAATTTTGTAAACCAATAATATAAATTTTCTTTTATTACACGGGAGCATTTTTACATTAAATTCAGAAAATGCGAATTTTTTCATCAATTACAAAATTATTTGCGAAACAGATATTTAACAAAACATACTTAAATCAATGATATTTGCTATCTTATGCGATGTTTGGGCAATTAATTCGCACTTGAAAAGTTAAGGGAGGTGGCAGAATCTTTTATATCGTTCAAACTAGAGAGAATCGTATCAAATCTTTTTCTAAATTGACAGTTTTTATCAAATTAAGTGTGTCTTCCAACTGCTTCACATTTAATTAATATTTGAAATGTGAAGGCAGATTTAAAAATTAAAATATTTTATAGTTGCTTTAATGTTCCTTCATATAAAAATCCATATACTTTTATCTTAATTTAGTAATTATAATACCAGAACTATTATATTTTAGATACAGAGTGTATTTCACCACTATTAAATCATGCGCGCTGAAACTATCACTTTCCATTTAATTATTACCTACCATTACTTATCATTACGAATGTAATACTGAAACCGTCACTAATCATTACTTATCATTATGAATGTAATATTGAAACCATCACTATTCATTACTTATCTTTACGAATGTAATGTTGAAACAATCATTACTTATCATTACGAATGTAACGTTAAAACAGTCATTTACTTGTCATTGCGAATGTATCATTGTTTTGAATAATGTTTTAACTGTTTTGAATAATGTTCATTCTGTATTTATTTCCTTCAGTATCCTCCTTCAACGATGGTCTTTCCGTCGAGCATGCTCAATCCAGAAATAATTTGCGAATCAGCAGCGCGGGTGCTTTTCCAGAACGTCCAGTGGGCCAGAAGCGTACCCGCCTTTGTTAATCTACCATTCAGAGATCAGGTAGGTGTGATTTATTTCGTCTCCGCCTCTCCATAAGCTGGAAATTTCTGCATCTACCAAACTGACAGAGCTTAGAAAAATGAACATTAATTACGTAACACATGAAGAATAATATAACACATTCATTTATTTTCGTTAATAAAAAATTAAATTTAAAAGAGTGTAGGATGGCTACTCAGCGTTACTTGTTAAAAAGCTGAAAACTTCAAGGTCAAATAAACCACTATAGGAACATACTATAGCCTGAATCCTTTTTAGACAAATAACATGATGGGTTTTCTAAATATTAGTTAATAGCTAATATGTATTAGATCTTGCACTTGTAAACTTTTGCTTGTGTTACCAATTACTGTAAATTATCGATTAATGTATACTGAAGGTTTTGATTATGATACGTGCAAAAATAAGTATAAATCCAAGCATTTGATAACGAGAGAAATAGAAATTTGAAATTATATTTTAAAGGTAGAATGTTGCGTGCAAAAACAAGTTAATTTGATATTAGAAGTAGTTAAAAAAATCAAATAAAAACGGTTTGCATTCAAGTTTTAATAAGAATAAACATGAAAAAAAAAATTCTGGAAGCTTTCAGATTTTGTATTATGTCCAAAATGAAGTGATTTTAATTTTCTTTGTGTTATTTTTATGTATTAAATATCATGTTCTTCGCACTTAAACGATAAAATTCAGTTTATTTAGAATTTTCGCTACACAGTCTCATTCATGCGTTGGAGATAAAAATGCTTTTTTCCGTACAGTGTTGCCATTGCTCGCATTGAAATCATTAAGTTTGTTAATCAAAAATTTGTTAAAAGTTTTACAAAATATAAAAGGATACTAAAACAAATTCTAAATTTGGAATTCCGGATACCCATATTCGAGTGGAGGAATACGTTATTAAAAATTTGACGTATCTAGGTACCGTTGTTTTTTTACAGTGCGAGAAACATACATACGTTCATGAAGAATCTTTATTGTTTAATTTATTTAAGTATTATGAAGAGCTCTAATATTTGGTGGCAACAATTTGAAAAGTGAAATGCCATTTGTAGTGAACCAAAGGAAAATGCCAAAACGAAATGAATGGCAATTCTGGGCTAAAAAATTTCTTTTGCTGGCTATCTAAATATGACCCATATTCTTTCAAGAATCACATGATTTTTTTATTATTAAGTGCCAATTTTCTTAGTGTCTAGATTCCGCATAGCTCTGAATAAAATCATCAATGTAAAGTTGGTGATTTTTCAACTTCCATACAATTTTCTGCAATGGTAATGGAATAGTTCCTTGCAGATTAATTGCACAGATTGCAGTAGTTTCATTGTATAGACGTTTAAAAATATTTATATTTTTTATACAACTTTATAACAATTTTTTTTTATATATTTTCAGTTGCTGTTACTGGAGGAAGGATGGAGAGATCTTTTCATATTAAATTTTTCTCAGTGTAATTTACCGGTAGAAGCGAGACCTCTGTTGGCTGCCGCAGGTAAATAATCCTTCGTCTTTAATGTTATTTTTTATTTAATACCATAAGAATATTGTTGTTGTTATACAATAAAAATTTTTTGCTTAGAATCAATACTTGTTCTACAAGGAATGCCATTTAACGTTACCCAATTTTCAAAGAAGGATAACACATTTATTGTACTAAATATAATAGAAGTTAGCACGTGTGTTGTATTTACAAAAAAGTCACATCTGCAATAAAATGCTTATGAGATATCCTTCATGACAATCATGTCTGTGCTGCCATCTTCCAAGTCCACTTGTGATGATACGAAATAGAGTGCGCTGCGTATCACTCGCGGACTAGACTTTATGCAGAGTTCCATACTACACAGGGCACATAGGGTAGGCTGCGTAGCAACAGAGATCCTGATGAATTTCATTTTAATATTATATGAGGTAGGATCATCTCTGGAAGTTATACATCAACTCATGAGTGAGAGCTTGAACTTTGAAATAACTGCGGGAAAAAAGAAAATCTGTTAAAGTTTGTACAATGCGAAAAAAAGAAGGCGGTAGCAGTTCTATCTCCCTTTCTACTGGGGAGATTGACGAAATTAAAACAGCATTTTTCCCGTCTCGAAAGCGCGACTTAGGATATGTATTAGATTTATATATATAGCATTGTTCAAATATAGGTATTTAGTCACAAAATCGAGCTTTTTCTGAAATGACATGCCAATTTTTTTTTCTTTTCATATTTCGATTCTACGACTTAAATTATGCCAAACTCGCAAGTTTTGTTAAATTCGTACGAGTAGTTTTTAAAAAATTAGCTTTCAAAATTTTAGCTCCTCAATGTTAATTCAATTTGGTATGTATTTATTAATGTCTCTGTTTTTTTTTTATGAAACTTATTTGATTCCTTCCTACACAGTTCGAAGTTTAGGTTCATTCCAAATAAAGCTGACCCATTTCTTATGATTTATTTTTAAAATTTGTATTTTAAAATAATTTTTATAACTTTTTCGAAAAAAATATTATTAAGCATTTCGAAAAAAATTATAACCTGTAAAAGTTTTGCAATCATCTTAAAGTATATGTATTTCTGAGCGTACTTGCAAAAAATTACAGCCTTTTATAAAAAATTTCCGAAGATCTATCTGAATTTATATAATGGCGCGTTTCGAAATTTGGCATATTTGTTGAAAGCGATAATAACGAAAACGTGGTTTAAAGCACTTTTGTTAAAATTATTTGAAAGTAGGAACGATGTGACTTTTTCTCCGTTCATCCACAATGGAAGGGAAAGGAAAATAGGTTGCCATATATTAAGAAGTTCGCCAAGTGAATTATTCTTGGCACAAACTGAAAAAAATGCTTTAAGTTAAATTTTTGAATTTCTCCGTAAATTTCGCACTAAATTTTACAAAATTTATTATTTAGGCATAATTTGAGTCGTACAATCGAAATATGGAGAAAAAAATTGGCATGTTATATCAGGAAAAGTTGAATGTTGTGTCAAAATACCTATATTAGAACTAAGCTATAAGTAAATCTAATATATATAAAATAAGTCCCGCTTTCGAGACATGGAAAATGCAATTTAAATTTCGTCATAGTTGGCCATTCGTTGGCCCAATAGAACGGGAGATGTTGAGCTGCCCCACTTTTCTTTTTTTTTTTTTTTCTGCTGCCCCCCTTTTTTTTTTTTTTTTTTTTTTTCCTGCAGTGTACATTGAATGAGTGTCACCGAATGTTACAAACTCGGAAAAAAAAATCTCTCGACGAACCCATCAAACATTTTAAAAGGGTATATTGAAAACCCAGTTTTTCTGTCACACCGTAACCAATATTAACAGCCTTAAAAATGCAATATGCCTGAAGATTGCGAATATTTACGTCGCCTGGTGGCAAATGTACCTGGGAAGTATTAAAATGATGATAGCTTTGGTAAAGGATGTTTCCAAGATATTACATTGATGAAGTAAGGACAGTTTTACGAATCCAAGACAAGGACTTCTATCTAACAGTGTTAAATTTTGTTTCCTGCTTTTAACATGTGAGCAGAAAAAGTTTATGGAATATCTTATAACAGTTGTTATCATATGTAAGGTGAATCAGAAGTACGACTACATGTTTGAAATAAATACAGTATGTTACAGTACGCGGAGAACTGCTTTCGATGGCGATTTAATGGCTGTTTGTGTGACTCTAAGATAGATTAATGTCCCAAAACCATATTTCCCCTGTAACATAGTTGCCATCCTCTCGGACTCCAAGGCGGGACAAAATCCTTGAATGCCAAATTCTTGTCAAACAAACGTGAAAGAAAAAAGTACAAAATTGTTCAAAAGACATCTATGAATTGTTTTTCTACGCTTCAAAATTATATATTCTTAAATTTTTGAAACGAAAATGGAGAAGTGAACGTATGACTCCTGTCTGAATCAAGAGCTGGAGGAACATCTTGGAAAGGAAATACCCAGCTAAACCATGGGGAAAATCTGTTGGCAGTTTTAGCTTGAATATCTAGTCACGACCGCTTCGTGTTCGTATTCTTACCAGCCCAGCTGCCCACTTTGTAGCTTAACTGAAGGAATGGACAGGACCCCCATCGGAAAGTGCCCGGAGCTGTGGGGAGCCACTGAAATGCAGAAGAACTGTAGCGCTAGAGGCTAGATGATGAGATATTGACATTTTACGGTATATATTGCAGAGTTTTGTTGAGTTTGTACAATGTTTGTCTTATCCTCTGCCATTGGAAATAAATTAAAAAAAAATTGTGTGTTACACTATATTAGGGAGGGATCTAATGAGTGGTATATTAAACTAGAGCTTCATTATTTCGTTTCCAATGGAACTACATCATTTTCTTGCCCGAGGTTTTATTATAACCAAGATGATGTGATAAGGTCGCACAGAAGTTCTTTGTCTAGGATGAACGATTTATGAATATTGATACCTCTTACAGACCACAAGAGATATCCTTTTGCAATCCATTGTTAATGATTCTGGTTGCAGCTTCGTAGGTCACTCCAAGGGACAAAGGGATAATGAAGTCTTTTCATCAGGGTCAGGATGGGGATACCTTTATTATGGGAGTGAAGGAATCTTCCAGAATGATTTTCTGAAATTATGGGACTAAATGTATCTAACTCCGACATGAGCATAACCTCGAATGTTAATGTTTTTATTTTATTAAAATTCATGTTATTGTTAGAACTTGAGTTAGAAATTCATTTCAACCTCGGTTTTGGCCACTATACCACAATGATGTTGGACATCTAGTAACCGCATCATTTCTGAAATGACGCTGAACATTTAGCATCTGAAGCCAAGATGGCGGTGGACATGAAAAAGGTTCTTGCATCATGGGCATATTACGTCTGCATTCGCCCATGTCGCAAATAATCATTGCCCAGAATAATAAGGGCTATGATCTGTCTACTAATGACTATTGTTCCTCATGACTTTTAAGGCAGTGCTAATAACGTAGACTGTCGAAAAGTGGCGAAAATGATTGCTTAACAAAAGAAACACATAAAAGAGAAAATGTTCTGAAAGGGCTTTAGTTATACTGGTGCGGAAACCAAAGCTGGCAAGAGTTGCAAGCGTTTGAAACGGCCAGCAATTTGAGGTATTGCAGAAACTCTGGTTCGTATCGTTGCGTGTTCGTATTTTTCCTGATTTTCTAGTGGCACTATATCCGTCATCGTAACCATAACATACTAACATTATATAAGGCGATCAAATGTGTTGCTGTTATTTCTCCAGTCTGTAGCAATAAGGCTAAAGGAAAGGAAGCAAAAATATTCAATTTTCATTCTTACTGCACAGTAATTTAACAGTCCTTTGTAATTCAAAACTAAGTAAATCTAAAAATGTGAATTTATGAATTTTTTAAATTTTACATTTGTCTTACACTAAATTTATTGTTTTCCTTAGGTATCAATTCTGAATCTGAGTCTTCCCAGAAGATGGCGACCATCATGAAAGAGATTGCGGCATTTCAAGAAATTATCTCAAAATTTCAAGACATGAATCTTGATCCAACAGAGTACATGCTTCTCAAGGTTCTCGTTTTATTCAAACCAAGTAAGTTTATTTCTTTTCTGCAAAGGAATGGTGTAAGATATGCTGAAAATACAGTCATAAAATTTAAGGCATCTGTTTCTCAAATATTACAATGACAACGCTTCGGCACGTATTCGAGAAGTCCAGGTTCGAGTCCCGACGAGAGCTGGAACATTTTAGAACTTAAACAATGGCAAATTTTCGATGAAACTGGGACCCAAGTGGCTCTAAGACAGGTGCACAAAGTACTGCTGTAAAATTTCAATAAGAAATCATCTGCGGGTCAGAAGAGGATTTAATCCATTTAATATCAGTTCCTATGAGAAGAGATTTCGGTTTACGAATTGAAAAACGGCTTTCAATAGAGAATTAATTTCTTAGTGAAGGTCTTACGTAATATTAAATCCTATGAGAAAAAATTTTGGTTTACAAAACGGAGAAAAAGCTTCGGTTTTCGGTATGACGAACAGCCTTCAATAGGGAATTAATTCCTTACTGGAAACCTTACTTATTATTAATTCCTGTTAGAAAATGTTTCGATTTACGAAATGACGAAAGCCTTCAGTAAATAATTAATTTCTCACTGAAGGCATTACTTAATTTTAATTCCTATAAGGAAAATATTTTGGTTTACGAAATTACGAACGGCCTTCCGTAAGTAATTAATTCCTTACTGAAGGCCTTTCTTAGTAGTAATTCCCATGATAAAAGTTTCGGTTTACGAAATGACGATAGTCTTCACTAGGGAATTAATTCCGCACTGAAGGCTTTATTTAATATTAATTCCTATGAGGAAAAGTTTTGGTTTACGAAACGACGAACGGCCTTCAGTAGAGAATTTACTCTTGAACGAAGGTTCACTTGATGTTTTAAGTATAACAAAAAGAAATTTAGAAAAGAAAATGCAAGATTTATTTTCAAATTATGCAGTATTCTATAATATTACCATATTATTTATTTTATAACTTTTCTTTCCAATAGATCTTACTTCTAGTGCAACTACGACTCGAGGTCTACAGGATAACAGCACTGTGTCAGCTATTCAAGACCAAACCAATATTTCCCTTAGTCACTACATCCAGAGGGCCTACCCATTGGATGCCTCCCGATTTGGAAAGCTCTTGCTCTTGCTACCAGTCTTGCGAGAGGTTAGTAGCAACACGATTGAAGAACTCTTTTTCAGAAAGACCATAGGTGCCATCACCATTGAAAGACTTTTGACTGATATGTACAAAAGTGGAGAATTCTGAAAGCGAAAAGAAATTCCTGTAAATAATAAACTGTTATTTATGTTCGCAGCCGTTTGCCGTACATATATACCTTCAGTTATAAAAATGCTTTAAATAAGGAAAATGTTCATATAACACCACTTGTAAATTTCTAAATTTTTGTGAAAATTGGGAAAATCTAACTTTTTATACAGCCCCCAGATCCTTATACTCATATTTAATAAAAGTTTATACTTATCCTAAAAAGTAACGTACTAAAGTTTCGATTTCTGTACAACAAAAATTAACCGAGATATTTAATTCTAAATCTTAAAATCCTGTTCATGTATCGTATGACGTGGAAAAGCGAAATAATGAAATTTGCATGTAACTAAAAATTAAATAACGTTTTAAGAAAAATATTCCGATTACATGATCTAACTTAACATGATGCAACTTGCATGTAATTTACATGATGTAACTTACATGTAATAAAATTTGCAAGTCATAAAAATGAAAATAGGTAGGGGATGGTTCTTA
>KK117986.1:70029-83716 GCA_000611955.2 Stegodyphus mimosarum | reverse complement strand
TTTTTTTTTTTTTTTTTTTTGGATAACCTAATAATCTTTTAGAAATAAATTTATTCTTTCCTAAAATTTTTTATTTATGTAATTAGCATATTATTATTTTTATTATTATTTGGTGTAAATGTTTTGTGATAACTTAATAATCATGTAGAAATGAGTTTATTCCTTTTAAAATATTTTCCTTTACTTAATTAGTACATTATTATTATTGTAATTGCTTGATGTAGTTATTCTTTGATGACCTACTAATCTTTTAGAAATAAATTTATTCTTTTTTCAAAACATTTTTATTTGTCTTATTAGTATACTATTATTATTATTGCTATTATTTGGTGTAGATATTTTTAGTAACTTAATAATCTTTTAGAAATAAACTTATTCTTTTTAAAACTTTTTATTTATTTAATTAGTATATTATTAGCATTATTGTTATTGTTATTACTAATATTCGTAAACGTCCTGAACACATCTAATGCCTCCACCGAATTTCACAACTTTTCTCTTGCATATTATGCTGTATTAATTCAATTTTTTAATAATAAAAAGTCATGAAAAAAGAAAAGTACATGATCTTCTAGTGAAAAGGCTGCTTGAGGCAAAACAAGTTGAGAGTTACTGGTGTAGATGTTTTTTGGTAACCTAATAATCTTTTAGAAATAAACTTATTCTTATTTAAAACTTTTTTATTTATTTAATTTGTACATTATTATTATTATTACTATTATTATTTGGTGTAGATGTTTTTGATAGCTTAATCTTTTATAAATGAATTTATTCTCTTTAAAAACTTTTCCTTTATTTAATAAGAGTATTGTTATTATTATTATTCTTATTGTTGTTATTTGGTGTAGAGGTTTTTTAGTAGCCTAATAATATTTAAAAAAATAAGTTTACACTTTTTAAAAACTTTTTTATTTATTTAATTAATATATTATTATTATTAACATCCCTAAACGTAGTGAAAATTTCTAATATTTCCCCGAATTTTACAGCTTTCTGCTGCATATTCTGCGGTATTAACTGAATTTTTTTAATATTAAAAAAAGAAATTTTCTTCACGTCTTACTACAGTGCTATTTGTATCACAACGAAGTTTCCACAGAGTAGTACTGTAGCTAGAAATTTCTTGAAAAAAATTGATTTGGTTTATTTGATTATGGCAAAGCACGCAAGGACTGTCTGCCTGAGTGGAAGTGTATTTTCGTTGGAGGTCTTTGTAAGGGAAATAAGCTCGTATACACTTTACACATTGTAAAACCATTAAAATACCCATGCCAGGATTCGCACCTCGGACAGAGCTATCAGTGTTCAGCGACTTAGCAGCTCTGCCACTGTTGGACGGAAGAAAACTGGCTCTTTTTTGCCTTACATTTGGAAAACTTTCACCTAAAACTAGGGAAGCCAGCTCATTCCGTCTAAGGAAACTTCTACTAAATTAACATTGTTACACAATTTAGAGGACTAGGCCTGAAATGACGAGGAAGTGAAAATTTCCTTTCAATTAAGATTTCCATGTATCAAATTTTAAAAAATTGTGATTTTTATAATTTCTCACGTCTACTGGCAAAAGGCAAAATTATTTGTTATGTTCAGTTGACACGCTCATTTCTTTCTTCGAATTCAATTAATGATTTGCAACATCTGCTGAGAGCAGTTCGACCTAAGCCACAAATATTCTTAATCATGTATACAAAACCATACTCCAAATTTTTCGCAAAAAAAAAGAAAAAAAAAAAACTTATTTTTTCAACAAGCTGGCTACGTCCCATGAGTACTGTTTTCCGTTTTTTTTTTTTTTTTTTTTTTTTTTTTCCCGTCAAGTTAAACAAACAAGGAACTCTTTTGTCAGAGATCGTTTCTGAATTTGATTTTTGACACCATCGATGAAAGGCAGTTTTAGGTGGGTAGGGACACGTCCCAGAAAAGTCCTCCTCCGGTCTTTTTGTATGATAAAAAGGGCGACAGATAGGCACAAATGTTGCAAGAGGAGGGATCGGTGTCGGATTTACTTCGTTGAATGAATTCGTGAAGAGAAGAATGGCTAACCTATTCCTTCTCAGGGTTGGTGCCCCTCCCAGTTGTAGAATAATCCTCTGATTTTGGAAGAAAAAGAGTACAATGGAAAATAAGTCTAGATCTTTGATTTACATAGACTGAAGAATACATAAAGTAAAAAATCTCGAATCTTACATAAAATAATAATAAAATATAAATTTGGTTATAAAATTTGTAAAATATATAGATATATATAAAATATCTGATGTGGACACCGCAGGACTTCCTTGTACGGCTTATTAAATTATACACATTTTATTTAAATTTATTTTCTCGAATTTCATTAGAGATAACATTTCTCATTTAATCAATTCAGTTCTCACTTGACGGCAAAGAAATAATGCATACAATCTCAAAACATCTTCATTAAAAATTGTAATTTAAATAAATAAATAAATAAATAAATAAAATAAAATAAAATAAAAATCCCTTAAAACATCAATTACAGTTAACATCAGTTTTAAAAAAAATCTTAAAATTAAAGTTTCTATGCAAAAACAAGCAGTTCGGCCAGTGGGCAGGAACACCAAGTTTTCGGTGCACAAAATTGAAAGTTAACTTTCTGTACCACTGGGCAAAAAGACAATACACTTGGTGCAGCAAATGACTTAATTCACTATTCTATTAAGTGCTTCAAATATAAAGAAATGATGGCCTCGTTAGGCCTAGTGCCAATTAAACTTTTAAGCAGTTAATAATTGTGCAACTATTTAATAAATAGAAATTAACTGAAGATGTAAAATCCTAAACCGGAACAAAAGGACAATATAATTCACCCACTTTTAAAGCAAAAATTGCACAATTTATCAACATATAAGAATAAAAATACTGAGCTCACCGACCCCGGTAACTGTGAGTGGGATATATCTATATGTCATGTGATATGAAATGGAATTCGATCTAAAAGGGTAATTACTTCGTAAGTCCCAGTTGTCTTCTCCGCTGTTTTCTTCTGCTGCTTTTAGCTATGTCGTCATGCCACTCGCCGCTCAAAGTTTGTTTTTCGAATTTCGCAAATTTTCAACGTTTTACTGGTTCTACTGGTATTCGTTTTTGAGTTATGCGAAACATATAGATACGTAGGTACGCTCGTGTGTACAGACGTCACCAAAAAATCTCTTCTGAATCCATTTTAGAATCCGTTTTGGAAAAAAAAAAGTGTTCTTTATTCTGTCCGTATGTGCAGATGATACGCAAAAAATTATCGTTCAAATGGATTCGAGAATTAACAAAACGGACATTTCCTTTAAAATATGATACCCAAAATTCTTCGCGATTACAACACTTCATTTACTTTATACAAGGAAGTAAAAGGTTCAGAATTTTAAACCAAGGAGACATCAGATATGTTACGAACCTTCTTTATGTATCACATGACTATAGTAAATAAACTATATGACTATATGTACTGTATGGCTATAGTAAATAAACAATAAATTTAGGTATTCGATGAATGCTCGGGATAGTGTTTGTTAAATATTACAAACCGGTGCTTGCACTATTAAACAAACAAATGAGGGGGAGGGGAGGAAGCTTTCTTCTCAAAACATCCATTTGTTCACTATATCAAAGCATTTAACATAAACCGTTATTGCCAACTCTCTGATTTGCATGTGGATGTTCTAATTTTCGCATCCTTTATATAGCAGCATAGATTTTGCCAAAATATCCTGAAAAAATTATAATTTAGTCAAATTTTAAGCCATTTGGTTATGCGCCATTTATAAGTCTTGCCTACACAATGGGGGGGAGATTAGCTGCCTTCACAGTGAGAAGAATCATAGTTTGTATGGTGATCCGTTCGGACTCGGCAGGGGCTATAACTGTCAAGTGTGTGTCGGACTATGTGACTGTTATATATTTGTGACATCTACTTAATAAGCTTTCAGTGTGATAGCTGAAATAAGTGCAGGAACCAAACAGTAGAAGGGTTAAAAGAACCCTTTATTAAACTCTTTCAATTTCCCAATGCGTCGACTTGACGCCAATAGACTACGGCTCGCTCGGGCGGTAACTCAACTAACAAGAATTAAACTTAAAATTCAAAGATATTAACACAATAGTAGACTTTTCCCCAGGGCTCAGATAATCCTGTTACCTAAAACCGCGCCGAAGTCTCGTGGCAGCAAAATAATAACAGTTACGCCACTTTAACCAGCAATAAATGCAGAAACAGAAGCTCACGCTACATAGGTACAGTGCTTGTCCACTTTTTCTAGCTCTTCCTTCTAGAGCTCAGAATTTAAACCTTTTTTTCCTAATGGTAGAATCTGCATTCCTTCACGTGCTCTATCAAATTTAAATACTCTGGCATTGACAATTAGGGAGGTGCAGGATTATAGGAAAGAAAGTATAAATCTAAACTTAACTGGTTTGTGAAAATAAATATAAATCCCTACATATCAAATAATTATAAGGTTAGTTTTGAGGATTTCTGTCTTGCGGGATCGCCTTTGGTGACAGAGGCCATAATAACCGTGTATAGGTTGCTAGATGGTCTAGGTCTAGATTAATCTTGTACTGGGGCAATGACTACGCAATAGAAATGTCTATTACATGTCGGTGTAGATTTTACGTCGTATGAATGGTATGCTTATATAGATCTACTTGCGACAATTCAGCGTAGGGGGAAAATGTACATTAATCCTTTTACTAATTATTAGAAGGCTAACAAATTATAAGAAAATTGTGAGGATTTATTTACTCATTTTGACTAATATTTAATTTTTAGTAAAGACAACTCCCTGTTGCCCTTCTTTTCACGCACGTTTTCTTGCCAGAATGTAAATTAGATAGTACGCGTTTCTTCAGATTAAGGAAGAAAGAAATGCTACTTGCCAAGGTTTCGGAAGTAGATTTTAGAACGTCTTATGTCTGCTTAAAGGCCACATTGTTACCGCGATTTAATAGCGATTTGATTCTGTGGCGTTGAGTGTTTCAAACCATTAGGCTTGTTTCACCGGCTTCTACGAGCCAGAGCCTTTCTGCGCATTTAAATTATCCTGTGAGCCGTTAGGTTAGTTGAATTACATTTTATTTTAAGTTCAACATTACTTGTTTAAGTTAAGCCAGTAGTGTTGGCTTATGTAAACGCAAGTGGGTCGACCGTGAACTATTGGTTTTTGAATAGAAGAGCCATTTACACCATTCTTCTGACTCTGTCTGTCTGCTTATAAGATCAGAGGATAATCCCTCTACAGTCTTCTAGAGTTCATTAGCGTTTGTTAGCAAAGAATACGAGATCGTATAAGATTATTAATTAAAATAAGACTAGAACTTCTTTATTAATCGCATAGATCTGTGTTAGGTACTTATATATTATCGCAACCACATTCATAGAAGTCGCCACATTTATAGAATGTGCCAAATTCTGGCAAAGACACACACATAACCACTCTTCAGACAACAATACTTATAACAACTGCCCTTCAATTAAGCAGTGTCGCTATTTTCGAATGTGTTCTTTTTATTATACTCTAAGTTCCAACAGTTTTTATACACAAACAAACTTGCGGCGGACCACACAAAATGAGAAAATCGTGTGTGTGTTGTCTTCACAAGTCACTGCTTCCAAGCTTTTAAGATGTGTCACACGACATGTTTCTGAGATCGCCGTTGACAGTGTAAGAGACACAACTTCACGACTAGTGTCAAGAGATTTTAGCGTTCTGCATCGTGACTGTCATCAAATCCTCTCGATTTCAGGAGGGCTGACGAACTGATGATTTTGTTTTTCGTCTGATATCGTTCCAGATATAACGAATTGGAGAATGTAAAATGCAACAGAAAAATTAAGGAGGCGTGGCAAAATCAGACTTTCTTCATCGGGACAACACGTCAGACTGCTCCTGAACTCTCGATTAGAGAGACCTACACTGCTCCTCTTGAGCTCTCGACTAAACAGACTGTCGTTAGCAAGCTCCTCCCACTACGAGAACTATAATTCATTTCAATAACTGTCTATGCTATCCCTGAATTACACGTGTAATTGTAAAGACGTCTTTTAATTGTAATAAATACGTTTTGAGTTCAATAATGCAGTAAGTTTCACGCATCTTCATAAATGTACCCAATCATTATAAGTTGCCAGATGCGTTAGCTGCTGCCACTCAACCCCACAAACTCACCCACAAACTCAATCACAGCACCCACAAACTCAATCAAAACGTGCTCTTGTGGAATTTTCCGACAAAGGAAGAAGCTACGGTGAAATTTTAGCAGGCACACAGAACTTAGCCGCAAAATAGCTAAAGAGAATAACTAGGAGATATACGTTTGGTAGATAGCCGGTGTTACTGAGATTTGTACGGTGATGAGTTTGTCTGATATTGTTTTTCAAGCGAAAACAGATCGCTGTGTACAGAAAAGAGCTGCAGAGGGAGAAGAACAGCACGAATATTACAGAAAGATTTGGCAAAGAACGTAAGAGTTACGTATTTTTCTAACGTATCATATTATCCTCATTTAATAATTGAAATTTGTATTTTAAATTGCTAAAGAATGTTTGCTTAGCGTGCACTGATAATCCCTGCCGACTTACAATAAATATCGACAGTCTGGGCATCTTTTTAAGATAGTCGAGAAAACCACTAACTTGCACCCGGTAGGCAACTTTTACCATTTCATCTGGCAAAAATCATCAAACTGCCACAATTTATTTATGTTGAGACATAAGCGTCCAACTTTGATCCTGTGTCATATCAATTACATGTACACATCAATTACAAGTCCTTATTTGCAGTCAAGATGTCCCTGTGACATCCGTTTTACGGCTTCGTGCTATTATTATGATGATGATGATGCTATTGTTCTCAATGAACAGCTAAAAGATTATGAAATTAGATCGTACCTGAGTATAATAAAACCTAATTTACCTAAATCAAACGAAAGGAAACTTTTTCCATAACTTAATGATCAAATCTGTGTGATGTTTGTGCCAGATTCCATGCAGGAGAATAAAAATTTAAGTGACAAAATTAGTTTACCACTTACGTTTTTATTTTTCTTGCACAAAGATGGTACTTACCCAGTTCCGAGAATGCTGCCATAAAATAAAATCTTTAATTTATCTTTCAACTTTAAAGTCTAGGATTGCCTAGTTGAATTATATTGAACAATTTAAAGTAATTGAAAAAATGCTCAGTCTTTATTATTTTATTATTAAAACTTTACTTTGCTTTTTAAAGGCGTGAGCAATTGATACAAGCTAAAATAAATTTCATTTATAATGAAGTAAAACATGTGTTATTTGCAATATTGAACTACAAATTTTTATGAATGGTTTCAGATAATTTAATAAATAAAAACTCTCTAATATAATTTATTACGTATCTGCCACAGAGCCTTTAAATAGTAGAAATTAAAATTTTTTTAGACAATAATGATACTACGTTTAAAATAAAGCAAAATTTAGAATTTTCATTTCAAATTTATTTTGTACTTAAATTCATTAATAAATAGTATACATTTGTAATTATAAAAATTCTGATGTGTTTCATAATTTTTTACTGTATCACATGACTGCCTTGTATGGAATATTAAATTACACGCATTTTTTCCTGCGTTTTATTTAAACTTATTGAATTGAATTAAATCTGCTTCGTCGATAGCGCTAAACCACAATAGAATAAATGCACTCTTTAAAATTCACCATATTTATTTACCATAGCGACACTCTGGCGCTAGGTTCACTGAACAGCGTTACATCTCATACATTTTATAACTCAGAATGCGAAAACATTATATCATCTGAAGAATTATCTAATCGTGCTACATGTTCTATTCAAATACTGTAATAAATCTAAAGCGATGTATTAAAGTAATTAAGCAAAAAAAAAAAAAGAGAAAGAAACAGTTGTTTTTCACAGAAGATTCAGGACTGCTTACCTAATGCTCATGCGGTACTCGTAAACATTCCCTTCTGTCAAGAGAGAGGGCGACAATATTTGCTGCTAATACGAAACAGTTATGTCATCGAATTTCATTAGAGATATATTTCTCATTTAATTAAATCATTCTGAAGCCAAGCTTCAGAATTATATCTGGATGATTATAATTGCTTGATATAATTCAAAAGAAATAATTCAAAATAAAGTCCCAAATAAAATGTTAATTTAATTTAAAAATACCGATTAAAGTCCGTCAAATGTTCAATGAAATAAATTCTATTGCACCATAATCCGCATTGTTGATGACCCTAAAAAAAGCCTATTAAATTATACATATTCTTGCTGCATTTCATTTAAACTTATTTTCTCGAATTTTATTGTAGATAGAGTTCTCATTCAATTAATTCAGTTCTCACTTCGTGGCAAGGCAAAAATATATAAAACTCACAACATCTTCATTCAAAATTGCAAAATACACAAAAATATAAAACACTAAATATAGTAAAAACAGCTAGGGAAAAAAAAAAAAAAAAAAAAAAAGAACAACAACACAATTTTTGCAATTAAAATTAGAGTTTCTACGCAAAAACAAGCAATTCGGCCAGTGGACAAAAAGGCAGAGTTTTGGTTCACAAAACTGAAAGTTTACTTTTGGTTCACAAAACTCAAAATTTACTTACGACACTGAAGGTGCAGAAACTGACTTGATTCACTGTCCTACTAAGAGTTTTCAAGTGTAAACAGCTGGCGGTTCCGTTAGGTTTAGTGACATTAAACTTTTAAATTCTTGGTAATTCTACAATTATTGCATGCAGATTAACTAAAGCCATAAAAACCTTAACTGGAACATAAGAACAACATAATTCAATCACTTTTCAAGCAAAACATGCACAATTTACCGACATATACGAAACTGAGCTCACTGAGGCGCGTAACAGAATGAGTATATATACATATATATACATATCATAATTTAATGTTTAGAAGGAAATACTGCAACTTTTAACAGCTTTCGATAGTCGAGTGAAAAGGCGAAACGATGATGCTGACACAAATGGATTTGCTGAATTTCCAATGCTTATTTTCACTCATATAAAACCATCTTAGTAGATATTTATCCAGTCATAATGAAATACGATAATTTCTATATACACTGGTTTTAAAAGTAAGGCTTAAGCCAGTGCGGTGTTGGCAGAGCAGAAGTTAGTGAAAGGAACAAGTGACATAACTACTCGTGAAAAGTGAAAAAATTTCGTGAAATATACTCGTGAAAAAATACTCGTGAAAAAATACTCGTGAAAAAATTTATACTTAGTATGATGCAGAAGTGTAGCTAAGTTATGAATTGGTTAATTTTGGGTTTTAGTTTCATTTTTCAAGCAGCGTTATATAACATAGAAAGATCTCGAATTTGGGAGAACAGATAAATTTAGGGGGAGAACATAAAAACCTAGAATAGTTAATTTTGAGGTTGCCAATTATTCTTATCATATTTTGTTATATCTTACATACATCTATATACTTTTGGTGCGGCCGATGGCAACCGAAAAGGAAGGTGAACTATAGCAGGTTACAGCAGTCTCATATATAAATTTCAACATTCTACGCCTACTCGTTTTTAAGTTATACGAGATATATACATACATACGTACGAACGCACGTACAGACGTTAAAATAATCTAATCTAATCTTCAGGATACTGATCAAGAACACACACAATCTTAACATCACAAAGGCAAAGGAACACTATAATTCAGGATTTTACTTTCAAGTTTATTCAAGACAAACACTAATTCAACTGGCGCTGCCAGATCCAAAGACAAGAAGTTATATCACCGGAAAGATTTACGTCCACTTTGGCGATTAACATAAATTTCAACATAAAAATTTCTTACAGACGTGATAAAAAAAACTCTTTTGAATCCATTTTAAATCCATTTTTCAATCCGTTTTGGGAAAAAGAATCCTTTATTTTGTCCTTACGTACAGATGTGAAGGAAAAACATCGTTTAAATGGATACAAAGTGGGTATTTTCGTTGAAATATGGTACCCGAGATTTTTCGCAATTACAATGCTTCCCATACTTCGTACGACGAAGTAGAAATGCTATAAAAATAACTAGTATAAAGAAGAATTCCTGATGTAAGGAAAACCAATGTGATAAATAAATAAGTTTTAAAAAAAAATTCAAATTAATGAAAATGCAAAACTGCTAAAATACTTTGCAAATCGAAAGTAAGTATATCTGAAATCAAATTTTTTGAGGGCACGATTTTATTTTAGAAGAAATTTACTAAAAGTAAAATAAATAAATTAATATAAACATACTATGGAAAAGTAAACACGTTATGATAATGTAAATATGTAAGATCTGTCTCTTGTATTTCACATAAACTAAACTAGATCCTACAAAGTAACTGTCCAATTCTCGTACAGCACGTTAAGTTACGGCTAACCTAAATTGACTCACAAAACTAACAGGTGTGACGATCATTCGAAATGGGCAAAGCGCGTAACAGCAAGGTCAGAAACGAAACGTGCGTTGGCTAGCGAAAACACGTTCTGAATAAGCTAAGCGCTTCACCCGTTTAAATACTCACTTCACTTAAGTTTAAATTTACATCCTGGCGAGGAAATGCGAGGGGAAATTGAGGAGTTCAGGAAAGGTATCAAACTTAAAATAATTTGTAATGCAAAATAAAGGAAATCCTACAAACTATTACTTTTAGAGAAATAATTTGCTCGGGTAGCTTCTGAAAATATACAGAATTTATAAAACTAGATTAATTATATCTGCGTGCGTGTTACATTAAGACATCGAAACACACTGTAGAAACATTAGGTAGGATTTATGAAGCAAGTCAAGGAAAAAAGAGCAGTGCCTTCGCCGGTACTCGAACCACCGACCTCTGGAACACGCGCCCAGCGTGCTGACCACTACATCCCGAAGGCATGCGAAGAAGGGGGAAGAAATACCTTATAAACTTCCTCTTTTAAAGAGCGATTGGGGATTAGAGAACCCTATCGCCAAATCCTAGTGGTGGAGAATCATCACCCGCCACTTTTGGGTTCGGGTGCCACTTATAGAGTTATTAGGTTATTTAGAGCAAGAGAGATAAAAAAATGAGCAATACCCTCAGCGGGAATCGAACCACGGACCTCTCGGTTACGCGTCGAGTGTGCTGACTGCTATACCACGAAGGCATGCGAAGAAGGCGGGAGAAATACCTTACATACTCCCCCTTTTAAAGAGCGACTGGAGATTAGGGGCCCCAGCCGGTGGAGAATCATCATCATCACCACCTTTTTTAGTTCGTGTGCCAGTGTAGATACAATAAGATTTTTTTGAAACAAAGAAGTCGAAGAGACGAGCAGTGCCTTTGAAGGGACTCGAACCACGGACCTCTGGAATACGCGCCTAGAGTGCTGACCACTACACTACGAAGTCATGCAAAGAAGGGAGAGGAAATACCTTCTAACTGCATTAACAAATTGAAGAAAAATTAAGCTGACAAGGAAATATTTTAAATCAGATATTTAAGTATTTTTCATGAAATGTTTAACACGAGAGAGCATGTATCAAATTCAGCTGTTAAGAAAAGAGCAATCTGAGTAAGATCGGTATGCACTCCTTTTTCCTACCCGGGCTTGAATTTCTTTCACTTTCGTTTTATAGTCTTACCTCCAGCAGTGTTTCCTAAGCTAAGAGCCCCTTTCGGCAACAATTTTCGGGCTCATTTGTACCAATACCAAATCACAAAGAAACGAATGAACGAACAATGAAAAAAAAATAGACAAAATATACGAAAACCCCCTAAAATCGGATCCAGCAAACTTCTTTGCCTACCTTTCTGACTCCGCCACCGTTTGTAGGTGTTCCGGCGGAGTTAAAAGAGGGAGGGGGAAGAAAAGAAGATGGAAAAATGGTTCCAACTCCATCAAAATCCCCTTAAAAGTCTGCTGTAAGAATGAAAACATGGCTCCACAATAGAAGTGCTAAATGACAGGGGAGGATCCGAGCCCCCTCTTGCCATTTTATTCAATGCCTATTTTGTTCCGGCTCAGCTCATGGCCACTGAATCCCAAAGCGGTTGGAAGTAGGATTTTGGAGGGAGGATTTAGCCTGAGCCACCTTTTCCTATTCACAATAACTTAACCGAGCGCTGACGGCTTCTTATGTAGTATATATAGTCGAGTATATATTCGTCGTGCCATTCATTGTTGTCAATGGAGGGGTGCGTTGACAGGGAATGTCAAAGTGGGAGGGAGGAAATGTAACCGTGGGTGCCGCAAGCCCGCATATGGTTCTTGTGACAGAAGCCGTACAGAGGCAAATAAGAAAGTGAAAAAATTTCATACGTTAATAAAAGGACAATTTAGTAGTGAAAGGAGCTTGTTCGGTAGAAAAAGAATATTCTATAACAGACAATAATGATGATGAGAAACCTTAAGTAACTTCTGTATTCTAAAATTTAAAATTTTTTATTTCTTTAAGATTACGAATCGTAAATTGAATGAATGGCATTATGTCGTATCCATCCATAAGGAAGTTAAACTCTTAAAATTAGTAAAATATGAATAAAAAAAAACAAATAAATAAAAGTAAAAAATAAGATAAAAATAATAACAATTTTAGATTGGCATAAAGGGAACTTAGACATAGCTCCATCTTCTCTATGTTCTCCTTCCAATAAGTTTATAGACCTGAAAGTGGTTAGTGATACTGACTGCTAAACCGAATTACCCGAGTTCGAATCCCGGAGAAGGCATGGATGTAATTTGTCAATCCCTTCATAGGAGACAACTGTGCCCCACGTGTTGGGTGCCTTCATAGAGAATAACCGCGTTTAGAGGTGGTTTTCTTTGGTACATATAAACTGGTATGAAACCCTAACAGACTTAGAGGGAATTATCGTTTCTTCTGAAAAGAACTACAGAGTCTTGAAAAGGTTTAAACTAAACCTTTTTACTAATTCAGACCTTGAGCATAAGGCTCTGTTTGGACAGTGGTATAAATGTCATAGAGGCATAGACATATTGCATACAATGCGGGAATTCCATTCACACCTGCGAGACACGGTCTAAGCCGCAGCGAAACCGAGCGCTCACGGCTAAATTTACGCATGCGCGGATGTGTCTACAGCTTTCCCGCGTTCCCTCTGATTGGTCGACTCTTATACGAAGTCGGTATAGAAAAACTTCGAAATTTATGCCAAAACCCCTAAATCAGTTTTTGAGACTTAGCAAGGTTTGGTTTCCTAACAATGAAGCTTGTCCTAAACTGGTTATGACATTTTTACCACAGTTTGAACGGAGCTTTAGGTTCCGTCAGACGTATAACCAGACCTTGCTACGTCAGAAAAACTGGTTTAGGGGATTTGATATAAAGCTCCACGTTCACTTGGTATAAGAGTCGTGTAATCAGTGCAAACGCGCGAAACCTATTGAACAAGAAAACAGAGCGGGAAAGCTATAGGCACACCTCACATGCGCAAATTTAGCTTCTCTAATTGGCTACGTCTTAGACGCTGTCTGGCAGATGTGAACGGAACACCCGCATTTTATACCTTATGACTATGCATCTATGACATTTATACCACCGACTGAAAGGAGCCTAAAACGCATATTCTGGTGCTTCACAAACTCAATCACCACTAATTTTGTTGAGTCTATATATATATAAATATGCCGAAGTTGATTTAATGAATATTAATATATATATAATTCTAATATATAATCTTCTAAT
>KK117986.1:54655-67884 GCA_000611955.2 Stegodyphus mimosarum | reverse complement strand
GCAGTGATTCTCGTAGTTTTGTCATGAATTTGATTATGAAAACTTTGATTAGAACTGGAGTCTTCGAAATTAGTTGCAAATGGGATCTGTCTGAGAATACTTAAGAGTGCACTTTTCTGATGTTTTTTATGGTGACTTTTCAATTTTTATGAGAAGAAAACAGGATTTTAAAGATTATAAGATGATTTAGAGGCCTTTAAATTCAAGGTACAAGCCCCGAGTCTTGTGTGCCGAATCGCATAGCCAGACTCTGTTTTTAAACATACGTTTAGTTTATTTTAATTATGACAAATCACTCGAGAGTAAGGAGGCGGTGCTTAACGAGGCGGATGAGTTCGCGGAGAACTTTCTAAAGAAACTGAATTTATACATACACCTTACACATGGGAAAAAACACGAAATCGACCATGCAGCTTTCACGGCGTTCGAATCGCGGACCGAACAACCAGTCTTCAGCGAATTTGCCCTGTTGGCGCTTGGTTTTAAGACGCATGTATTAAATGCCATTTGAATTAAGAAATATGTATGTAGATGTAGGGCTTAATTTATTCCTACTAATTCCCAGCTGGAAAACTTATTATTAAAAATATTGTAAAAAGACTCCAAATTCACTAATTTTTTGTGCTTACTGGTTACTCGGAAAAATTGCCTTTAGAAATCGGTTTACCGCTTTTATTCAAAATTTATTAGTTATTAGAAAAACGTATGAAAATGTGTGAAATATTCTGAGCCTAAAATATTAAAAAATGTAGCATACTGTAGAGGCATTAGGTTATTTTGAAGCTGCAGTGCATGAAAAATGAGAAATGTGTTGGTCATACTTGAACCTAGGCCTCTCAAATACGCGCTGAGTATGCTACCGTTACACAACGAAGGCATGCAGAAAGGACAGAGAAAATACCCTATATAACTCCATTGGGCGTGGCCTGTTATGGCCATAAGACCAACTTGTTTGGTTGGGTGGGTCAGGTGCCACTTATGGTATCTTATATACTCCCCCTTTTAAAGGGCGACTGGAGATTAGGGAAGCCAATCACCAAATCATGGTGGTGAAGAATTATAATCCATCACCATTTAGTCGGGAGTCATTGTAAAGTCATTAGGTTATTTTAAGCAGGAGAACACAAAAATGCGCAATGCCTTCGCCGGGACTCTATGCACCTTTCGGATGTGCGTTAAATGTGCTAACGTTATATCACGAAGACATGCAGAAAGGAGAGAGAAAATATCTTATAATACAAAATAAATTTTGAAAAATTTTTATTAAGGACTAACAAGAAAGATTTTATAATCTACGAAGATTATTTTTTAACAAGAAGCGCCTTTGAAAGACTAAATATAAATTTAATTTCCCCAAAGGAGAGAATATCGATCCCTTATATTAATATGACACCAACAATAGGAGCGATCAGCATATGTACGGATGGCTCCGGGATTGGAGAGAAAATTGGATTGGCTTTTGTGGAGTATTTCTATGGATGGGAAATAGAAAATAAAAAAATATAAAATAGAGGAATTTATGTCTTTTTATCAAGCCGAATTAGCCGCCATCTTAAAAGCGATGAATTGGATAAAAGGAAACTTGTCAAGGAAGCATACAATTTAGATTCACCCCTATCCCCTATCAGTATTAGAAAGCCTCTCCAACCTGGACCAGCCGAGTCTCGATATTCAAGAAGTGAAAGAACTCTATAGGGACTTTTCCGCAAAACATAAGATAGCATTTTCTTGGGTGAAGACGCAGGCTGGATATGAGGGAAACGAGCAGGGCGGACGCCCTTGCAAAAGAGGCTGCTACTGAGATAAATATAGAAAGAAAAGATTACCGGGTGATCTAAACGGAAAGCAATAAGGAGAATGGATCTAAATATATATATATAAAGCATGGAATTGGTGAAAAAATGGAGAGATTCAGACCGTAGAAAGGACTACTTAGAAAACATTGAAGTCTGGAAATAAATGAGAGCCATAACGGATAAAGACCTTTGTCAGATCCTTTTAAGTCAGGGTAGATTCCCGGCGTACCTAAACAGATTTAAAATTCAAGAAAACCCAAACTGTTTACTGCGCGGAAAGCTGGGAAATCGCAAGCACTGTATGGAAGAATGTAAATTAACAAAAGACTTTAGGAATAGCAAGATGGACTTAGGAATAGCAAGACCTGGTTTATACCGGAATTGAAGCAAAAAACGTAGCAAAAGAGATCATGGAAAGAATTAATAAAACCCTGGTTGCAATTGGAATCAACCAATAACAAAGAGCACCCAATATGGCTGCTGCTGGAGACTTCGTTTATTAATGTTGTGTTGTCCTATATGATTTTCCTTCGTGGCCGGTCTAGAAAAGCCATAAGGCGAACTTGGGCTTACCAGGAGAGTGGACCATACCATACCTACCTACCTACAACCTACCTTTAAATACAAGCAGAAAAACAATTTTTACTGTGTTAGCAAATTATTTATATTACGCGAGCAAAGGTTTTTGCCAAGAAAACACTGGGAATATTCTTTATTTATATGTATACTTAAATTTTTTCCTATCGACAAATTCTCTTTAAAAAGTAGGCAAGCAAAAACCTAAGCACCTGCATGGTCAAATTATATTGCCCTGACTGAAAAATCTGGTTTCTGTACAAAATAACTCTGCCGCTTAAGAAGCTGTCTCATTACACTTGTCGGTCTCCTAGTCAATGGGAAATATGTACTGTTTTAATCTATTTGTCGCTTATTTTCGTCTGCTGAAAATGCTTCATTTCTTTTTTGAAATATTTATTTACTTAATTATTTATCACAAGTGATTTCTCAGGAAGTTAAAATGGTTTTGTCCTTAATTAGGAAGCGAAATATTTTCTTCACTGATCATATAGAAGTACATGTCCGATGAAATCGAGCCTCACATTATTTTTCTCTTTTACATTTCAATAGCACCTACTTATTTGTATAATTGCTTTGCATTGGCTCTATGTTTTTTAAAAGCAACTGATAGGCTATTAGACCTTTCCTTACTTTTTGACCGAATCACTTTTCAAATGTGCAGGCGCTTGGTAAAGAGTAAGGTATTTGTTTTCCAAATTTACTAAAGAGCTCAGCTATTTAGAAGAAATGTGTTAAATACCACTGCCCGATAATATATACTTTTATCTTCTTCCACACGCCAGTTTGTTGTCATTTGGCAAAGCGTAAGCTATTTAATTTTTCTTTTAAATCACATCTGTGTGTTACTGATTAACAAAATAACCGATATAGAAACAATAAACGCAGTTCTGTTATTATTTACTAGCTGGACCTCCTAAATGATATCTAGCTGGATATATTAAAAGCATTAGATATTTTTTTCTTTTTACAGTAAATATTTCAGACGGCTGGCTGACCCAGGGGTTAGCTACTTGAAGAGTAAAACAGATAACAAAAGTGATTACATTGCTTCTAAATAACATTAGGTTATTTAGAAGCAGGAGAGATGAAAAACTGAGCAATGCCCTCACCGGGAATCGAACCACGGACCTCTCAGTTACGCGTCGAGCTTGCTGACCACTACACCTCGAAGGCATGCTAAGAAGGAAGGAGAAATACCTTATAACATGCAAAAACGAGGGTCGAGATTAACAGCTCTTCTGGAATAAAAAAAAGTATAAAAACACTTAACACTTTCGAGAATTTCGAAGACATGTTGGAAAATTTCGTGATTTTGCTGTTGAATTTTATGGACAGAAGTGCGAAGAAAATGATATTTAATAATAAAGTAAAAAAGACATAAAAAATGGTGTAGGACATTTTATAAGAGCACTGAGCACTGAATGATGAATTGAGAAAACACTGAAAAATGGAAAAAAAGTATATATAAGACAATACTTAATACTCTATCAAGCATTTTAAAAATAAGCTGTTGTTAAAAATTTTATGATTTGTGATTGTTGAGTTCTATTCAGTGTAATGTGAAGAAAGTGGTGTTTAATAATAAAGTTAAAAGGACAAAAAAAGTTGTGCCACCGAGATTTAGTCAAAAGACCTGACTGATAAATTGTGAGTTCAGCATTAAAACATAAAAACCTTAACAAATCCTCTGGTGCGACGTTAAATCTGAAATCTTTCAGAATTTCCTACCATCCCATTAAATTTTGCAACCTTCGTTATTCTAATGTTAGAGATCAAGATATGTAATATATATATATATATATATTTCGGAAATTTAGAATAAGGAGATCGCCTTTCTTTTATACACTGGTGTCCAAAAATTAAGTATAATTCGTAAAATGTGGAAAAACGTGAGTAAATATTAGTTGAATTATTCAAAATCACTTGTGGAGAATCATTGCTTGAAGATGAAACAGTGTGCGCATGCAAAACATTTCAGTCTACGTCAGCATGCGCAAAACATCTGTCCACGTCAGAAAGAATAGAAAACCGTTTTACTTGTCATACAGATATCAGATAGGTTATGAGGTGACTGTTGTGCTGACGAGAGAGTTAAAGGATCAAAAAGTCCGAAGATTGGCACAAAGACGCCAAGTGAACCTTTTTTTGAAAGAAAGAATTATTGGAATGCTGGAATATGCACGATTTCTAACTGAAGAGTCTCAAATTCTGAATGTTTCTCAGTGTGCGATCTAAAAACCATGACAGAGGTTTCACAGTACTGTACCGATGACCCGTGCAAGGTCGGCAAAGATTAACAACCATCCATCGATAGAGAACTTGGTTCAGCGCTCACAGCCACAGGAGTACGAGTTTCAAGGCAAACTTTTTATGGGAGACTCCGGTATGTTGTTCTGCTTACGAAACGACCAGTCTTCCTTTCATACCTGCGCCTAACTGTGCTCGTTTAAACTGGAGTTTGAAGCATCAGCACTAGAGTCTGAAAGAGCGTGCCAATATCATGTTCAGTGAAGAGTCCCGGTTTGCTCTCAACTTTGATTCTTGTCGGATAACGGTAGGGAGAGAACGTGCCGTTATCCGACACAGAAAAAAGATATCACGAAAAACACGAACATCACGAAAAAGATATCACGAACATCACGAAAGAACAAAAAAGATATCACGAACATCACGAAAAAGATATTATCTTCCTTCAAAAGATCACGAAAAGATATCACGAAAAAGATATCACGAACGATCACGAAAAAGATCACGAAAAAGATATCACGACACACGATCATCACGAAAAAGATATCACGAACATCACGAAAGAACAAAAAAGATATCACGAACATCACGAAAAAGATATTATCTTCCTTCAAAAGGAATCATGCTATGGGCATGCATAATGCTGGATGGCCACACAGACTTCCATGTCTTTGGTATCCGGTTTGTTACTGCCAAAAAATACAGAGACGTAGTCCTTGAAGCTTATGTTAACCTATTTCGAGACGCTGTCGGTCCTGGATTCATATTCATGGATGATAACGTACCTTTATACAGTGCGATCTTAGTCTACAGCTTCCATGAAAGGGAAATATCCACCGCATGTAGTGTCCCGCTAACTCTCCTGATCTTAATCATACTGAGCATGTGGAGGATGTAAACAGGAAACAAACTGTAGTTCTTCCGCACACACTAAACTTTGTCCAGAACTGAAAGAAGCTCTAATGAATACTTGGAAGTGTTTGAAGTAACAACTCATCCACACTCTCATAGCAGATATGGGCAGTCGTTGCGCAGCATGCGTGGCTATCAGAGACGATGAATAACCTTATTAAACTGTCAAATAACTTTTTCATTTTAATTTTTTCCTTTAAAGTATATACTATTGCTTTTCTCTAAAGTACGTGCTATTACATACTATTAATCTGCGTTCTTTTCTTTGAAACTGCTTCTTTGGATAAAAGAAGTCATTAATATCTTTCTTTTGCATTGTTTTCTTATGGTTCAGCCGGTATTAACTCGCATTTCACGTCTCCCGCCGTTCTGACTTAGATTTCCTTAAATATTCAAGTAAACATCAATTGTGCTTAACTTTTAAGCCCTAGTGTAGAATGCTTCAAAAGAATCTTAACCTTTGTACTATTAAAAATTGCGTTTTTAATAGTATGACAATCTCAACCTTTTTTCAATAATAAACTTCAGAGTAGCGTCAGGGGCACAAAAATCAATTTTTTTTTTTTTTGCGACAAAGTGTTTCAGCATGAATTTTTATTGATTTAAGTTAATATCGTATTATAAAAATATATATGTTCATTGACTAAAAATTTAGATCAGATTTTAAATTTACGAGAGTTTTGCTCACATACCCGCCGTTGAATTAAATATAGTATACATATGAAAATCATGTTAGTTACCAAACTGTAGGTGAAATAATGTCATTTACCACTAAAACCACTAAACCACTCAAAATTACCTACAAATTTATTGCTAAAATTACCTAAAAATAAAAACCCACCGAAAATTTTAAGCACTAAAAACCACTAAAATTTTACCAATATAAATATTAAGTAATTTCTCGAGATTTGCGGGATATCTATACTCCAGGCTTTCCACTGTATTAGGACTTTACACTTTCAATGTCTGGGAAGTCACTGATTGAACACAATTTCATATTTAAAAAATTATTTCACTCAAATGTCCTCATATGACTGAAGAACCAATTACATTACTTGCACACGTCATGTGACTTGCATTACTAGCCTCACTCCCTCTTACTTAGAACTCACTTCACCTCCGGACGCCCTGCATATAGCATGGCTATATTTAATTGTTTATCAATTACTAAATTTATTAATTAATGAGTATATAAACTCAATTATTGATCTCGCCTCTGTGCGTGGTGTATAACACCTTTAATTTAAATCTATAGTGTTAATGGTGATTGGTATAATATTTATGTACTGGTACTAACTTAGTAGTTGCCTGCCAGCAGCAAAATCAAGATCCACGGGGATATCTCCGCCCAGGCGGTATAGTGGTTAGGGGAGCCTGTTTGCAATACCAAGGGGCGCGGGTTCGAATCTCGGAGAAGGCATGGATGTAAAATTGTCTGCCACTCATAGGATCGTAGCGGTGCTTTCCTATTAGATGTCTCCACAATAAAATGTTCGTGAAATAATACCAGTCATCGCTAAATCACTAAAAATTACTTAAAAATAAAAACCATTAAAATTTCACCAGTAAAAATCTTAAGCTATTTTTCTAAATTTACCGGAATATCGACGCCCAGATGGTGTAGTAGTTAGAGGAGCCTGACTGTGATACCAAAGGGCCCGGGCTCGAATCCCGGAGAAGACATGGATGTAAAATTGTTTGTCCCTTCATAGGATGGTACCTATTATGTGCCTCCACAATAAAATGGCCACCACTTTTGGCCTTAGTAGAAGCCAAGATTTCATCTCTTCAATTTTACCTCGTATGGAGAACTCTCATCTTCGGACTTCATGATACGTCAGGCCCAGTCGGGAATCTCTGAGGATACTGGCAAGAGCAGGAACGAATTATCAAGCTGAATGCCAGGAAAAACACCAAAGCATCAACAGGAAGATCACGTGTACTCAACACACTTTTTCACTCCAAATCTATATTCTACTCCTAGCCTTTGGACTGACTGCCCAAATCACTGCAAATTTGCTCCTAATTCTTATGCGATATAATTGCTGCTAATTATCAACCTAAGCTTATGATTGCTCATTTATTTTTCCTCTCGCCTTCGGGTGATGTACAGTTGTACATCTTTTATTTTTCAAACCAAGCAAATGGTCTATGGTAATATTATAAATGTATTGC
Organism: Stegodyphus mimosarum; assembly: GCA_000611955.2. Classification (NCBI taxonomy): domain Eukaryota; kingdom Metazoa; phylum Arthropoda; class Arachnida; order Araneae; family Eresidae; genus Stegodyphus; species Stegodyphus mimosarum. The sequence goes on along the minus strand of KK117986.1, from coordinate 60,175 downwards.
TTAAAACTCTCAGTAGTTGTAGACCAGCAGTAATTATTTACGATCTACAGGACTATCAGTATATTTGGTTTACCGGTATTCATGCCTTGCTAAGTTTTCAACAACTCCCGGTTCAGTAGTCATGTAAATAGTCTCATCATTACCATTAATCTCTATAATAATGGATTTTTAAAAAAAATTGGTATTTTAAAATTATGTCATTTGATAAGTTTTAGGAAAATTTTGAAGAAATTTCTAACGAAGGCTATTAAATTTGGTTATTTATCCTAAGAAAATTCATTCCAGTTTTAACACAATAACATCTATCTCATTTCAAATTGCAAATCAGAGACATCCAACCTACTTTTAACTTTTCCAACTTCCAGAGTGAATGTTTGAAAAAGCAGCGACATTCGGATATGTTTCGTCCGCTTTAATTATAATAATATATCCATCCACATTCAATCCATTTTGCACTTATCTCAACCTCGTTTGCCTCCGTTACAATAATAAATCCATCGATATTCAATCTTTCGATGATAAAAAAGCGGCGAAACGACTGGGAATCCGACACCAAATATTGTGCAGCCTTGAATGGCTCGCAAACGTTTAATGACAACTGAAGCCAGCAAACTACTATGCCTTCATTGTTGCGAAACGACGGGCCCCTTTTCCTAATAAAAGGGACCCATAGTGTTCGACAAAAGTCGAAAAGCATAGTCCCGCTATTGTAACGACAGTCGAGGCACCTTTAAAGTCCCATCAGGAAGATGGTATCTCCACCCGAGAGTTCTTATCGGAGGAAATTCACGTTTGTGCCCAGGCCTCGACTACAATGGCAAAGAGCCTTTTCGATGCATAGTCGCTTTTGTGGCAGCATCTGCACGGCGCAGGTCGCGTTACAGGGCGTTAAAGTTGTACGCACTTTTACTCAGAACTGCCAAAGGTAGATCCTAGGATGAACATGAACATCAATTGAAAAGCTTTTCTCTTTATCCTCAAGTCAGGCATGTCAGACTTCGAAGTATATAAAACTTATCGAGTGAAGGAATATTTATGAAGGGCTCAATAGGAAAAAAATACTTCCGAAGTCTATTTTAATCAAATTCAACAAGACATGCTGGTAGATTTGAAATTCTCAATCTAACGTGTATGTTATTTTCCCTGAGATTTCGAAAATTTTGTTGTTGTTGTTGTTTTGACTAATCTCGCTTTCTGATATTAGACCAAGTCCACGAAATTCATCGTGGCAAGGAGGCAAGATTGCACCTGTCGTTGACCAAGAGCCTTGGCCACCATACAGATGACGATACGACTTTCCTTAGTTCCTCACCAAATTTTGAGGAGGACGGGTCAGAGGGTCTCTCACAGTCTCTTCAACTACCATCAACCTGTCGAGAGGACTTTCCGATCGCAACATATTTAAAGCATCCCCATACCAGACACGATACATTTACAAACAGTCCGTCCAACCGGTATGGTGGTTAGCGTTGCTGACTTTCGTGCCGAAGAGCCTGGGTTTAAATCCTGGAGAAGGCATGGATGTTTGTAAATGTGTAGTGTCTGGGGGCATGCATACAATTATGGGGGCACTCTAAATATGCGACGAGCCGAAAGTCCTTTCGAGAGGTTGGTAGTAGTGGAAGAGAAGTGAGAGACCCTCGGACCTGTCTCCTACCCTGGGGGGTCTCCTTCAAATTTGGTGCGGAATTGAGGAAAGTCGCACTGTCACCTGTGTGGCGCCCAAGGCTCTTGGCCAGCGACAGGTGAGATCTTGCGCTTCTTGCCATGAGGAATTTCGTGGGCTTGGGCTGACTACACGTCAGACAAGTGAATAGGTGTTCAAACCTGGAATGGCTTCTTTTGCTATGGGAAAAAGTCCAAATTTCGTAGGTGTAAGTGAGGCGAGGGGCGAAGAAAGGAAGAGGCTGTGTCATTTCCGGAGGGTATATTCAGTGGATACTTTCTGTCTTAATAGGAAATTTTTAAGAATGTTTTTTTATTAGTAAGTTTGATTGTAATTTGTATTATTGTTATTTTTATTGATCATCTGCCCTTGTCATTTTCTTGTAAGAAGTAAAGAAAGTATTGTAATCTCGAAAAATTTCGGGTACCGTATTATAACGGGAATATCTATTTTGACCGGACCAGAATCCAAGTCTGAAGAACCTTTTGATTATCAACAATTGAATCGTTTAACTAATCAAAAAATCTTTTGCAGTTAATTTTCAAAACGTGTAAACTAAATTTCGTACACATCTAAGTCAATAACTGAAAACTGTGCACAAGACTGATATTAAATAAATTTGACTAAATTATAACAAAAAAGTGTCTGCTTTAGAGTGACTGCACTTTCCTATGTGTCATACTTCATGAAATACATTTTACTCTATGTAAACTTCATTCACAAGTGAAATACTATTTTTGTGTAATGTTAAATGTCTTTTAAAGCTCCATCAAAATATATCACACTAAAAAACATTATTTACTTTGTGACCCAGAAAAAAAAATACGGTTAAATAATTATGTTTTGTTATAACGTTATCTATTGGCAGTAAGTATTAAAAATATCGAAAATTTGCAGTTAAGATACCTTAAAAAAAAAAAAAAAACTTTACAGTTACTCTTACAGTAACTGACTTCAAATAATACTTAGCGACTATACCAAAATAAGAGTTCAAGTAAATATTAGATTTCATTGGACTAAAACAGATAATAAAAGAAAATCTAGATGAAAAAAAATAAGTAAATAAAACATAAAAAATCTGAAGGATTTCAGATTTTACATTAAGCCCAAAGGAGCGTTTTTTAAACGTTTTGTGGGTTACCTTTATTTAGTTCATGTTCTTCGCGCTTGAACCATAAAATTCAATTCAACAGCAATATCACAACATAATTTTAAAATGAGCATATCTTGAATTTCCGACATACAGTCCCACGAGCTAGAGACATTTTTTTTTTCCTCGCTTTCTAGGCTCCTTTGTTTTACCTCAATGCGGGAAACATATACACATTCATGCATGTTCTTCATTATTTAATTTTTTTAAATATAATACAGGGCTCTAATATTTGGTGGCAACAATTTGAAAACTGAACCGAAATTTATAGTGAATCAACGGAAAATGCCAAAACGAAATTATTAATACTCCTCCAGGACAAATAAAAAAAAAAAAAAAGAGAAAGAAGAAAAGAAAAAGAGAAAAAAAAAATTACACATAACTTAAGCGCTAACTCGTGTTTTACTAAAGAAAAGCAATCATTCTATAAAAGTTTCGTAAATAATGTCTTTAATAATGTAATTTTTTGCCTTAAAGTTAGCAAATTATTATTAAGAAACATGGAAATAGAAAAATTTTACGCAACGAAATTAAAAGTGTTATTATTTTAAATTTAAGTGGAAAGAAAAAGCAAAAAATCTGAAAGCTTTCAGATTTTACAATAAGTGCAAAAGGGCGTTTTTTTAACCCTGTGCACTACCTTTACTTATTAAATGTCATGGTCTTCGCATTTAAACCATAAAATTAAATTCAACAACAGTATCACAAACTATTTAAAAAGGGCATATCAGAATTTTATTTAGAATATCCGATACAAAGTCCTGCAAGACTGAGATAAGCATGTTTTTTTTTTCCCCGTACCGCCTTGCCTTTGCTAGTGTTAGAATCGTTGAGTTTGTTAATCAAAAATTCATTAAAGTTATACAAAATATGAAACAGATAATGAAACAAATTCCAAATTTGGGCTTCTAGATGCCCATATCCGAGTGGGAACTATGGGTCCATGGACACACCGGTCATGGACACATGGACACGGACCACAGGAACCTACACTGGACCCATCATGCATGGACTCCTTCTTCTGCGGTCATATGAAGAGTTAGGTATACAAGATCTCGTCGCTCGAAGATCTGAAGCTGCCAGGAGGATACGTGATACGCCAGGAATCTTCCAGAATGTAAAAAATTCCACGCAGCGCCGCTGCCAGGCCTGCCAGACGGCTTCTGGTTGCAATTTCGAATACCTGTTGTAGGACAACCTTTCAATAGAATGTTTTCTGTCCTATTAATGTGTTACTGTTTCTGTTCTTTTTCTCTGCTTCTTTGCAGCATAGATCGCAACTATGGCGTTTGCGACACTGCATTCCTATGTGATTCCGAGTCGTCTCTGTACCCCCTATACACTCTGCAAGTTTCTCGGTCTGGTAGCCAATCACCCTGTATATATACAAGCATACACACACAACCCCTTATCCGTCAAACGTATAAGTTTAGTTCTTGACTTTGAATAAATTTAGCAAACATCTAAATAGTTACTTTTTTATCCTACTAAGATTTGTACTTAACCTGTACTTTGAAACAGCTTTGGATACCTGTACTTTGAAACAGTTTTGCTTAAAGTTTTACTATTGGATCTTGCATATAAAGACGGCAAAACACTTTCGCTCCTGGTAATTATTGTATTTCACTTTGTTAATTGATCGGAAATTGGTTTGTCCCCCTTTATAAATCAGGTCCTTGATTAAGCTTCCCTTTGATAAGTCAAGGGTCAAGCCCCTTGATTCTTATAAATAAATTCTTATTTTCTTACTGAGCAGCTTTAGCACAAGTATTAGGCATTTACAAAATTATCTAATTTAATTAGTTCTTTGAATTATATATATTATGCTGCTTTTAAATTTCGGGTTAACATATATTGGTTTTAGACCAACTAGTCATTTTTTTTTTAAATTCAATATACATAATGCAAAAGTTTCATGTTTTTTTAATTGTCATTTTCGCACTATGTAATGTTTTATTCTCTCCAAGTGTTTCGAAAATATGCAAGGAACATTCTGGTACATTTGAGATTCCAGTTTTCCGTTTTATATGAATTATAAAGTCTTTAATAAATTTGATGAAATCTTTTTACTGTTTTTGATCTCAAATGGACCAGAAGAACGAAACATATTAATCGACTTTCATGAAACTTTAATTCGTTTTTCCCTGATGAGTTCTGAATTAGAGTTTCGATAAAAGGAGATTAATTTTTATTTGTATAATTTTGTATATTTTCCCTTTCGCATTTTTATTTTTCGAGATCGTTCTACCATAAATTCACTCTTTAATTGGATTAGTTTTGATATGACGTTAAACCTCTTATACTCGTTTTCAATTATTATATTATACAGGAACTTTAAATATATATATATATATGTATTAATAAGTAAGAATGTAGAAGCTATGGTACATTCGAAACCTCTAAAACCCTATTTGTAAAAGCACAGTTCTGCCTAAAATTGCATATCAAATCAAAATACCATTATCTCTACATATAATAAAACAAAGAGTCTGTGTGTGTGTGTGTCTTTCGGTTCGCGTTGCGAGTAAGCTAATAGACCCAGGGCCACGAAATTTGGTACATAGGTGTATCTACACAAGAGCCAGTGCACCTCGAAGCGATTTTTTCGAAATTCGAATTAAAATTTTTTTTATTTTATGTTTTGTGACCAAATCGCGTCATTTTGAGACATAATGGGCTACAGGAAAGCGAGATACTCTATACA
>KK117986.1:0-43124 GCA_000611955.2 Stegodyphus mimosarum | reverse complement strand
TTTAATCTATATATATATAAAGAAGAAAGTCTGTTTGTTTGTTCGCTAATAACTCAGTCTTTACTATAGCTATCGTCACCAAACTTTCTACGGTCCTGGAAACAATCTCGCAAGCTGGAGATGAAAATCTGCTTTATTTCGAAAGCTGTTGCCACTGCTAGCTTTCAATTCCTACAGTTTGTTAATAAAAAAAATTTCTAAGTTTTACTGTGAAATAAAAATACCATTGCCAAACATTAAATACAATATTCCCGATTCCAAAAAATCATGGGAAGCCATTTCGACTGTTCACATCTTCGTACGATTTTAATCAGCCGAAATATTAATTAAAAACTCTGAAAACATTAATTTTCTCACTCATTTTCCCGAGTGGCAACAGTCTTGCGCGTTGGAGATAAAAATGCTTTAATCGAAAAGAGTTACAACTGCTCGCTTTCAAATCGTAGAGTTTGTTAATGAAAAATTTGTGAGTTTTACAAAATCTCAACATATAAAGAAAGATGTTCGTTTGTTTGTTCGCGTTATTGGTTTCTGATCAATTATGATAAATTTTTTGCCACATATAATCCGCTGAAATTGAATATAGATGAAATATTGGATAGATCTTGAGATTTTACGACCATTTGATTAGAAAGACGAAAATCATTGAAAACTGAGTGCCATTGCTGCTTGTATAATGAGAGAGAATTAGTTTATCTTTCTATCGAAATTTTTTATGTGGGTTCCATATCGCCTGAGACTGAAAAATGTATGACTATGAGTCGTATTTTTTGCATCGTTGTTAGAGAAGGATTGTAGCGGTATCGTTCTCTCTGTTGTTAGATGCGTTACTCTTAATCTAACTTAATTGGCATCGGATATTTCCGCGAGTCATAGGATCTGTTTCCATAAAAATTTTGTGATGAAAGTTCTTTATAAACCTTGCGAGGAGAACCAGGAATAATAGAAACGAAACAATGGCAAAAATAATAAATGAGTGGCTAAAGGATACATAAGGAAATATAAGGCTAAAAAGTATATTGTACAATTTTTAACTGAAATTTAAATTCATAAAGTCAATCAAATTTTGGAAACATACTTAAAATTGTTTTTTAAAATCAAAATTACCATGTACTTTGGCAGTGCTTTTATATAATTATACTGCGCATTTTATTAAGTAGCACATAAAATATTTGGGGGTGGGGAGGATCGTTTTAGCACTGAAAATATCTGTAGGAAATGGCAACAGAAGGTGACTTTGTGTACTTTTCAAAAAAAGCATTTTTCTTGCATTTCATTAGTAAAATTTCAGGCAATTTAAAGCTTTGGTTTGGATTTTGGAAGATAATTAAGGTGGCAAAATGGATGCTGATTGTGAGCAAAGAGTAAACATTAAGTTCTGCTTTAAGCTCTTGAAAACTCCTAGTGAAACGTGGAATATGATTAAGCAAGCATAAAGCAAGTCTTATTTCTTCTTGTGCTAACTCCGTAAATGTGTGTTAATATTAAGTGCAGAGATTTATTAAAAATGTATTCTTGATTTAAAATTCTTCATATTAAAAGTGTTGTGGTTATCAATGCGTTATTTCATGTTCATTACATATCCATTCTCTGTAGATGCAATCTCCGAAAGCATAAGACAATTCAGTTTTCGGAAATAGCAAAAACGACGTTGGGAGTTAACGTAGTACACAGTAATCTCACAATATTTATAATCAGTCTGAAAAAATAAAATTTATTTTTGAAGTTAGACTACTATAGATTTGGAACTAAATTGAATGATATTGCTTTATGGATATTGCCCATTTATTAATGTGTAAAATCTGTTCTACCTTTTCATAAAAAGAGTGTTTGTCAAAGAAGGAAATTTTTTTCTGATACACGTGTATTAAATTCAGAGAAAATGCTGAATGCACTTTTCATTTAAGGCAACAGAATATAGAAATAACATGGAGATTAACACGGAAATAACAATTTTAAAGGAAATATGTTCTGCAATATGAAAGGAACAGAATATGACAAAATTGCAATAATCATAATATACGTACTAGCACACAATGCCTTTATACACTGGTTATCATAAATTAAGGAAAAATCACAAAAATCACGATTACTGAAAAAGATACATGTAGAATTTTATGAAATTTACCCAGAATGTACAACACATAGTAAGGTGTCGAATAGCACAAAAAGAAATTACCAGACAATTATGGTAGTATAGAAATTAGCACATGTATAAAATGTACAAATCGAAGGTGTCAGTTTGCTATGGGAAAAGTACTTTCAATATGGAATATGATCGCCTCTAGAAGCAATACAGCCATGTAAGATGCTTTCAATTATGCGGTCTATCAGTTCCATAGGAAGCGAGAGCCATTGCTCTTGCAAAGCAGTTGCAAGCGCGGCAAGGGTCTGAGGGGGCGGATTGAGAGCAACTAGACATCTCCCTTAAGCATCTCAAACGTGCTCGATAGGATTCAAGTCCGGGGATTGAGCTGGCCACGCCATGTGCATAATTGTTTCCTGTTGCAGATAATCATCCCTGTGTGGTCTTGCGTTGTCGTCCTGTAACAGGAAAGCATCACCTACTGCACCAGCATATGAGCGCACATAAGCATCAAGGATGTCATCTCTATAAACCTGAGCATTCACGGTTTCCCTTGGAAAGACATGGAGGTCTGTGCGTCCATCCAAAGAGATGCCACCCCAAACACAGACACTGCCTCTTCTGTATGCATCTCTTTCACGGATGTTTAACAGATGATAACGAGTTCCAGTTTCTCTTCATATCAAATAACGCTTACTATCGCTTTCTAGACTAAATCTGGACTCATCCGTCAAGAGAACAGCCCTCCGTTGATCGGGCGTCCAGTGGACATGTTGCCGTGCCCACTGCAACCGGTCCCTCCTATGGCGTGAAGTGAGCGACACGCAAATGGCTGGTCAACTCGCATACAGACCACCTTCGTGAAGCCTTCTAAGCACAGTCGAAGTTGACACCAACCTTCCGGTGGCTGCAGCAAGGGAGGATCTAAGAAGAGTCGGAGTAGCGGTTCTATTCCTGCGTGCACATAATGTCAAATATCGGTCATCGGCACTCGTCGTAGCAGTTGGCCGTCCTTGGCTGAATCTCCTAGATGCCGAAGCTGTGATTTGAAATTGCCTCCAAAATCTATGAACCACAGAAGGACTCACATTTAGCCATCTGGCTACTCCCAATGGCTCTCCATCGTAGTTCTGCAGGCAAATGATGCCTGGAGCTCATTGTTACGAATTGGTTATCACAGATTTCTGATGTCACTATCACAGTGAACTATGTGGGCTTAGTCTCAAACAGTGCCGTATGCTTTTATGCTCCTTGCAGATGACGTATTCCGAGTGCAGCGTCACTAATTTGCATATTGCAGTTCTACTCAGCTACTCTTACTTGGCAACATATTAAAATTTTATTTTGGCTTATTTTTGAGGGAGTTATCGATATTTTGGTGATTTTTCCTTAATTTATGATAACCAATGTAAAAGGATGTTGCCACCAAATGTTATCGCCATGTACTCTTTTAAAAAAAAGTAATATAGCGAATACAATAATTATGATAACTAAATAAATAAATTAAGGTATGGCAATACAAATAAAAGGATCTTGCGAAAAAAGTGATAAGAAGTATCCCATCTGTTTATTCTTAGATGATTCAGTGTGATTGGCATCTTCCTGGAAAACATGAGGTTATCAGAATAAATAACGGGATTATCGATTAGAAGAATGAAATCATAGCAGGATAGTGAATCAAATCGTCCTTTCTTATAAGTAAATGACTATATAAATAAGTTGTTTAGAAATATCCTATCTCACTATATTTCTCATTTCATTGCAAATCTTGGAGGATTGTACTTGGAAGCAGTTATTCTTAACTCTTATAATACTCACGATGACCGAAATATTTGATGATCAGTTAATACTGTCCTATTTTAAAGATTTTCATGACAAAGAAAAAGCTGATTCTATATTTGCGGAACTGTGCACTTATCCTTTCCAACCCGTGAAACTGAATATTTACGGCCGTCAACATATTCCAGCTCGACTTTGTTGCGCCTTCGGGGATGAAGATGGACTCACCTACAGTTTTTCGGGGACATCAATTGCCGCCCAGCCCTGGACTCCTATGCTGCAGCAAATTAAAAGTGAAGTGGAAGCACTCACCCACGAAAAATATAATTACGTTCTACTCAATAAATACCCTACCGGAGATGCCAAGATATCCGCGCACAGAGACGATGAAAGCTCTCTGGACCCTTCCTACTGCATTCCCACACTGAGTTACGGTGCGACGCGAGTGATGCATTTTACAAGAGAGAATTATATGACTCACATTCTGAGTCTTGAACATGGATCGCTTCTAGTGATGAAACCCTCCACTAATGTAACCTGGAAACACGGTATTCCATCCCAGCCCGAAGTGAAGACTATTCGAATAAGTTTGACGTTTAGAAAACTTATATCTAAACAAGTGAAGCGTTCTTCTGATTAAATGGACTTCAGTTATTATGACGATATAACCCCAAAACCGTATATGAATAAAAGGACTTTTCTGCATAAGAAGTCACGTTTAGAAGATAATGACATACTCGAGATACCTCAGGACGATTGGCTGAGTCGGCATTACCAGTCATCACGAAATCATGATGAAGTGATCAATTATTGGTCATTAGAACGGATGTGTCGTCTTTCCATCGTTGTGAGCAGGAATAATAACGTTCGAATTCATATACAGAACTCTGCAGAAAAGAATAATTTCAACTGTGGATCTTCCCTTGAGGGTGTGAGTATGACTCCTGCGACGTGGTATGATTTTATGAATAAATTATCAAACTTTAATTTCAAGTATTCGGAAGCATCCTTCATAGCCAATAATCAGTTGGCGGTGTTTTGTACAAACGCGCAATGTGTTCTTCAACGAATTTTTAAAAGCTCCTGCGGTGGTTTCCGTCTCGTAGCAGATTGTTTTGAATTAGAGTCATATCAGACCGATAAACTTTTAGATTTATACAGTGAAGTAACACAGACTATCCAAACTGCTCTATTTCAAAATGTGTTACCGGATGAGATACGAAAACGGCGATCAAAATGCCAGCAGCTGGAACATTTAACTAGTGAGCAATGCATGCAGAAAGTTAATAATATTATTTACGAGGAGTACTTAACCAGTCTCAACGAGGTATTTATCTGTGAGGGATGTGCAGTCGATCATCCAAGTCAGCGCCGCCACCCCTGTATAATGGAGACGACTCGGGAAAAAGCTATGAATTATACTGACAAAGCTATGTTGTCAATGAACTTTAAAAGACTTGCTCAAAAACTGTATGTAGACACATGCTGTTGTATTTATGACAGCGATGACTTTTTAAAGAATATTTCGTTGTCAACTTTACGTGATAGAATAGAAAATTTGTGAGAAAAAATTATTTTAGTAAGTATGTATTTTAATAAAAAATGTTTTATTTATATTGAAATGTATCGTTATTTAGCTGTCAACTGTTTCATATTATGTTTTAATGAATATCTCTTTACCTTTCTCTTACTGCTTAAGTCTTAATAAGGTATCATAAGAATACTCTTTTTATCCGTATACTGCTTATTGGAAATAATTTGTTAGTCAGGTTTTATACTAAAATACAAGATTTCACATTTCGTGGAAATATGCATAAAGTTTTACTTTTCGTATTGTTCTTAGTGGGCATGTGGGTCTTGGGTATTTAATTGTATTTTCCACTAATAATGCTTGTGACTAATCTAATAATATGTATCATAAATCCGCTTATCTTTTAAAATTTCTAATTTAAATTTAATTAAAGTTAGTTGAATCAATATTGACTGTATCTAAAATGTTGATTGTACTTCACAATGATTCGTGGTTCTTATGTGTATAGTGACAAGGCTAGATAAAGTGAACATCAGGTTTTTCCGACTGATAGCAAATCTGAAGCCGATAAGAATATCCTAAGACTCATTTTTAGGTAAATAAGTTGTTCTTTGTTGGAATTCTGGGAAAAAAAAGCTTAAATTTGGTAAAGTTTCTATCTTCATTTTGGATAAAATAGTAAATAATCTACAGTGGAGCATGCTTATTTTGTATTAAGTTCTTAAAATTAGGAAAATAGTTCTAAGATAGTTATTCTGTACTGAGGAAATAATGCAGGAAAAGTTGGATGATTTAGATAGCCTTTGGAGTTTTTCTCTTGGAAAACAGCAATATTTAGCAACAATAATTAAATTACATTTCTCAAAAATGCATAGAAAGTTCCTATAATGCGAACATATACGTACAAATATAAGAAAATATTATAATTATTTGGGTGTAATTTTGCATTGAAAGGGGATTATTCCTCATTAAATGTGTCTTAGTAAAGAATAGTTAACTTACATGATGAGAATTTTATGAAGAAATTTCTGTATTCGGGGCAGATGGAGGTAAAAATATTCAGAAATATAGCGGAGACTTGGGTAAAGTGTCTCTTACTGTTTCTTTCTTTGGTTCCTTGCGTAACTATATGTATATTGGTAAGGATATATGATGTGTAAAAGTATGGCAGGTGTTTCATAAGATTTCTTTCATAAGAAAATAACTTGGTAAATAAATTAATGAAAACTGACATTTCGCTAATTTTACTTGAAAGTTGTCTATGAAGGCAGAAATACTCGTACTTGGTGCAGAAAAAAGGTGATAAATTTAGCATAGTCGGGGCATTTAAAGTGATGTAGGATGCAATGAATTAGCAAAAACATACCGAATTAAAAGGTATGAAACGTCTAAAACAATATGAAAGATTTCTGTATGTATATATGAAGCAGTGAAAAAGGTTCTGAAATTATAGATGAAAATTGGGAATTCATTCTAAAAATTCGCAATCTATCAAGTTAGCTTAATAGCAATCTAGGTTCAAAACTGAACATTGGTAATACTGAAGAGCTTAAATGCATGTATTCAGATATAAATGATGTAAAAACTTTAAGGAAATACATGAATACTCAGGAAAGGTTAAAGTCTGAAAATGCGAATGAAGAAAAATATTAGAATCAGTCATGGTAAGACTGCTATAAAACAAGAAATTGTACAGTTGGCAAATTAAAACAGTACTATAAAATATAGAGTAAGTAAAGGCTATTCAATGAATTGGGTACAAATAGCAGTTAAAGGTTGTAAAATAAAATGTTTAATTGAAAACTATCTCTATATTTAAGACATTTAAACGTGTATATTTAGCTGAAATAGTAAAATCAAAAGCGTGATTACAACCGAAAATTATAAAAATGGGTTAAAATTTAGAGTATGTTGGGAACTAGAAAGAAACAAAGTGTCAGAAAAGTATAAAAATTACATCTAAAATAATTAAAGTTCATGTATATGGTAAGAAAATATAATAAACAAGTTCAAAATTAGAGTACTTTAAAAATTACGAAGGTTTGAAATGTACGAGTTACATAAGATGTAAGTAAAAAATAGCATCTAAAATTAAATAAAGTCCATATATATGATAAAAAACAGAGGAATTAAGCTAACCTTAAGAGCCTGTTTGAAATTACTAAGGTTAAAACGTATGAAAGTAGTTAAAAATTATATGAAAGTCATGTACAAAGTAGTTAAAAATTAAATGAAAGTCGTGTACATAGTGTGAAAATATAGCAAATTAGTTAAAATTCAGAGTATGTTGGGAACTAAAAACGTCGAAAAATAGAAAAGAAGTTAAAATTTACATGTAAAATTATATAAAAGTTAGGTACATGATAGGAAAATATACGAATTATGTTAAAGTTAGGACTATACTGGAAATTATGAAAGTTAAAATGTATGAAAGTAGTTACAAATGGGATGTATATTATGCTAAAATATAGCAAATTAGTTAAACTTTAGAGTATGTTGGGAAGTAAAAACATTAAAAATAGGAAAGAAGGTTAAAAGATTACATCTAAAATTAAATAAAAGTCAGTGTGTATAGTGTGATAATATAATAAATAAGCTTAAGATTTACGAAATAAATTAAAAATTTTACGTCTAAATTAAGTGAAGGTCATGTAAACGATCAGAAAATATCAGAAATAAGTTAAAATATACAATATGTTGAAGATCGCAAATGTTAGAAAGTATGAAAAAAAGATTGAAATTATATATAAAATTAAATGATATAATAAATAGAAACATATATTTCAATAATTACGCTCGTAAAATATAGCAAATAAGTTATAAATTGGAGTACATTAAACATTACGAAGGTTAGAAAGAAGGGAAAAAGTTAAAATTGGATCTAAAATTAAAATCATATGATAAATTAAAATGTATATCTGAATAATTACACTCCTAAAATTTAATAAGTGAAATAAAATTACGAGTATATGGTTAAAAGATATGAAGAACGTCCTGTGTAAAATGAGTAATGTAATTAAGATAAAGGAAAATTAATATGCTCTGATGAAATAAAAAATTGTAAGGCATACGTTAAAACTAAGAGTGTATAGGACATTATAATTCTTGAAATATAACGCAAAAATTAAAAATTTACATCTATCTGTCAGTCATTAAATTCCAGGCGTTTAGAGAACATAGGAAATAATCATTATATGCCTAGTAAAGACGAAGAAAAATACAAAAGAAAAAAAAAATCCTAAAATTAGAAATTATCGCTGAAAAATCAACAAAAGATAATCTCTTATCAAAGTGTGACGACACCTTATCAACTAAATCAAACTGCGCCTCCTGACTTGCACCGCCTCAATTCGCAATCCGGATTGACACGGTGCAAGTTGGTAGCAACTTGCACCGTGTCAATCCGCCTCCCAACTTGCACCGCCTCACCTGCTTCCGGGCTCATCCGCAATCCGTCTCCTGCCCGTGAAGTGTCCGTTTCACACTACTGTTGTATTAGCAGGAAGGAATCCAAGAGGAGATAATCTGCGAGCTAAGCGAGAGTATAAAAAATCTTAATAAATCCTTTGGTGCGACGTTATAATCTGAAACCTTTCAGATTTTTAGCCAAAAGCGCGTTAGCCCAGAAGAGCTATTGGTTTCGTTTTGGCATTTTTCGTTGGTTCACTATTAAATGTAGGTTCTCTTTTCAATTTCAAACTGTTGCTACCAAATATTGGAGCCCTGTATTATATTTAAAGAAATTAAATAATGAAGAATGTGCGTAAATGTATGTATGTTTCCCGCATTGTGATAAAACGACGGTACCTAGAGCCATTAAATTTTGAATAAGAAACATTTCCACCCGAATATGGGCATCTGGAAGCCCAAGTTTGGAATTTGCTTTATTATCGACTTCATATTTTGTAAAACTTTAACGAACATTTGATTAACAAATTCCACGATTTCAAAGCGAACAATGGCAACACTGTCCGGGGAGGAAAAAAATAAAAAAACCTCCAAGGCACGAGACAGTATGTCAGAAATTTTAAATATATGTTCATTTTAAAATTATTTTGCGACAATGTTGTTGAACTCAATTTTTTCGTTTAAGTACGAAAAACATAACGTTTAATAAATAAAGGCAACCCACAAGACGTTAAAAAAACGCCCCTTTGGGCTTAATATAAAGTCTGAAAGCATTCAGATTTTTTTTATCTTTTTATTTATTTATTTACTTATTTTAACAAAAATCTCTGCGCTATTTTTTGTAAAAGCTTCTTTTATTTAAAACCACTTTAGAAAATATGAAAAGTTTTAATAATTTTCATAGCTGCAGTACAGTTTATTCAGTTTAACATTCACTTTTCTTTAATTAAAAAAAATACGCATTTCAATTTTTTATTCAAAAACGCTTTCACGTTTCACGGATCATCTCCTTTTCTAAATGGATGTTTTGCAGTAAACTCTCTGAATATTTACAACAATCAGCATATTTATTTTATTTTTTTTTCAAGAAAGCAAACGATTTCGGATCTTCGTTCTATGTCAAACCACCCTACATTTCTTCCTTTTGCCCAAAGACTCTTTCAAACATTTTTTGACTGGTGTATGGTTTCATTTGCGCTGACGCACAAGAATAAAAGCAAAGAAAGCAGAGAATCAAAGAATAAGTGAACTATTTTGTGTGTGGCGACCCTTCAGCCTCCCTCGACGTAATTTTGTGTACAATCGCTGTCATTTTCTACTCATTCTATTCCTTTTTTTAACTTATCCCCCCCTCTATTTTCCCCTGGTGTGTTTAATACCGAATAATGTAGTCTGGAATATTTGTTCTGCTGGTGACAGGCAGTTTTGATGGAGGACACTCAGAGCCGGAAAGTTTCGGTATTTTGCCGATGGAGGGCGCGACCAGTAATTGCCATCTTTTATTCGATTCTAAAGCGAAGCAAATTTTGGAAAAAAATATAAAAGTGAATCAATTTGGCTGGCTAGTGATTGAAAAATTTGTGGTGTAAAAACGAAAAGTTGAGTGGGATGACATTTAATTCTGATGTCTTTCTTTGCTGGTATCCTTTTGTAAGTACTTCAAGGAAATTACTTCGCAGTTCAAATTATTAAACCGATTGTTGCCACCAGATAATTGTTAAAACACAAAAGAAGATTATTAGATGAATAACTTACATCGCAATGGTTATTTAATATTAAGGAGTTGTTAAAGTTGATGACGATTTCTGTCTTCGGTGATTAAAATTATTTGAAAATTAATTGTTATCCTTAGATAATTAATATTACGATAATTCCTTTAGAAATGAATTAGATTTTTATCAGACAGTAAAGGAAAAAAAAATTTTTTTTTTTTTTTAAGTTTAAATAAGTTTTTTCTTTTAATTACACCGCTGGCCACCGTAAATGCAACACCCTGAAGGAACCATGCAAATAACATGAAATTTACAACAAGCCTTAGCGGAGGTGAGATATGCAAATGATTAGAATTTCAGCGCAGACGCACATCACGCGCGCCTGTGGCGCCACTTCAAACCGCTATTTAAGTTTTGCAGTTTGGGACGATTTCAAGTTCAGCAATTGTGTTTTTCTTGTGGTTTTTTATAAAAAAAATGATCAATTATGCCTCGTAGTAAACAGCAATCATCGCTTGATCAAGTATCCGAGTTCAACAGAGTTCGAAATCGGTAGTCGTGTTGGACGAAATCTAACAACTGTAATGCGGATATGTGACCGTTGGATGCAGGAGGGTACGACGGACCGACGTGTTCAATCCCATCCACCTCAGTGCACCACCTCACGTGATGACAGGAACATTGTGCGCATGACAGTGCCGGATAGTTCAATCACATCACGAACCATAGCACAGCACATTCAGTCTATAACGTATCATCCAGTGTCTGCGCGTACCATTCGACGCCGTTTACAGCAGAGTGGTCTGTCCGCAAGACGTCCATTGCTTCGTTCACCCTTGACGCAGAACCACAGACATCTCCGCCGCAAATATTGCGATGAAAAAAGGATGTGGACGACAGAATGGGATGAAATTGTCTTTACTGACGAGTCACACCAGGATGGTCGGATTCGAGTCTGGAGACACCGTGCAGAGAGGATGCACCGCCACACTGGTCCTACACCGGGTATTATGGTATGGGGCGGTATTGGACATCACTCTCACACTCCTCTAGTACGCATTGCCGGTACTTTAAACAGCCAGCGCTACATCTCTGAGTTGTTGGAGCCAGTTCTCCTTCCTTACCTTCAGGGCTTGCTCACAGCCATATTTCAACAGGAAAATGAGCGACCACACGTGGCACGCATTGTCCAAGGGTTCTTCTTCAATCGCCAGATTGAATTGCTTCCCTGGCCGGCTCGCTCTCCGGATCTTTCGCCGATAGAAAACATGTGATCCATGGTTGCTGAACGATTGACCCAGATTACTTTCCCAAACTGCCACACCAGATCAACTTTGGCAACGTGTGGAAGCTGCTTGATCTGCTGTATCCCAAGAACACATCCAAAGTCTCTTTGAATCGATGCCAAGGCGTGTGGCAGCGGTGATCTCCAACAATGGCGGCTGCTCTGGATACTGATTCTGGAAGGAACACACTTCACAGAAGTC
Source organism: Stegodyphus mimosarum (assembly GCA_000611955.2). NCBI lineage: Eukaryota > Metazoa > Arthropoda > Arachnida > Araneae > Eresidae > Stegodyphus > Stegodyphus mimosarum. The sequence continues at coordinate 31,121 of KK117986.1, read as the reverse complement.
TATAAATTTGATCATTTGATACTTGGTCAACATGTTATCTACTAAAAAAATTTTGTTGTGATATCTCTTGTCTTTCTTGGTGTTGCAATTTGGGTGGCCAGCAGTGTACTTACTAAAATTTAGGAAATTAGAAGCAATACTAATGCCAAACTAAATAGAAATTAACATACCTTTTTAATTCGTTAACTTTTGGATGCATATTTTTTTTTGGGGGGGGAGAAGTTAAATTTCCAGAGACATATTTTTCAAGTTTGTCGTCCTTTAAAGTCAGAGCAGTAGGCAGTAATTTATATTTTTCCGTTTTACCCGAGAACGTAAGAAGATTCTCATGGTCTCAGAAAGAAAAACAAAATAAATAAGCTAAGTAAAGAATTAAAACAAATACTAAAATAAAATAAAACTAAAATTAAAATCAGAAAGTCAAAAAATAAAAGCAGTGAATCAGTAACAGTTCTTAATGCAAAAGGTGGTCGAAGTGAAAGTACATATGAGTATCTTTTTAATTTCTTTTCCAAAAAATAGTGTTGCGTTCTACGGGTTCGTGGATTTGGAATTATTGATGACAACACTAGATGAAGAATCAAAACACAATTTATTCATTACTATTACACAGGAGAGTTCCAAAGATGCCTTACAGTCATCGAAACACTGCGACAAATACGCTGAAGGAATCAGCAACACAGCCTTCAGGCTATAACAATGAAGATAGTTTCACGACACAGCACTAAAGTACAGTTCAAGACTCGGTCGATTTCTCTTGAGCTAATCTCTGAACTCAAGGCACTTCTGCTGAACTCAGCATACTCCTAGATACTCCCTACTCCACCTACAGGCGGGGTATATATAGCCTTCAACCTACCTTCCAGAACATTCTCGGGAAACCGCTAAGATTTCGTTCTAACATGTTCTTGCTCCGTCTACGGCCTATGGCCAATTTTGTCGTCAAATACCGCCAAATGGGCAATTTTTACCAGTAAGAATTCGTTCTCAAAGGTTCTCCATTCCTCCGTGGCATATCGCCAATTTTGTCGCGAAATGTCGCCAAAAGGGGGATTTCTCACCAAATATTGCAACCCTGCCTTACCTTGACACTTTCTAGCAGCCCTAAGCCCGCTTTGCGGGGACGCTATTTTATTGGGCATGTCGTAAAAATATATTTTATCCATTTTTCATTACTTTATAACATCTGTCAAAAATATAATATCGATTATTTTTGGAAATTTTTTTAAAGTTTACGAAAAATAAAATTTGCATTAATATTGATTAAGAGAAGTAAAAGCAAGAACCAAAATAGCTAAATTTAATAGCATGACGGTTCATTAAATATTGCAGTATAGAGCTAAATTTAATAACGTAGGTAAATTATTTTTCATTTCAGTTTAAAATAATAACACATTCCACCTCGTTGCATAAAAATTTTCTATTTTTATGTTTCATGAAAATAAATACTAACTTTAAAGAAAACAACTGCGGACAATATTCACGAAACTTTTACAGAATGACTGCTTTTTCTAGTAAAACATGAGTTAGAGCCTAAGTTATATGTGATTATTTCCTCTTTTTTTTTTTTTTTTTTAAAGTCAAATATCCCTTTCGACTAAATCCCTTTTTTTCGTCAAAAAAAATCCCTCTTTTGGTCGAAAGGAGCAATTTAATTTCACTTTTTAAATTGTTGCCTCCAAATATTAGAGCCCTGTATTATATTTAAAGAAATTAAATACTGAAGGATCTGCATGTATGTATGTTTCTCGCATTGTGAAAAAACACCGGTACCTAGAGATATCAAAATTTGAATAACGTAGTCCTTCACTCGAATATGGGCATCTGGAAGCCCTAATTTGGAATATATTTCACTACATATTTTGGAATATTTTGTTAAACCTATTTCATATTTTGCTATTATCTATTTAAACATTAACGAAAATTTTTGATTAACAAATTCAACGATTTCAAAGCGAGCAATGGCAACACTGTAACCCGCTGCAAAAAACAATTATCTCCAGTGCGAGAGACTGTGTATCGGAAATTCTAAAGATATGCCGTTTTAAATATTTTGTGATATTGCTGTTGAATTGAATTTTGTAGTTCAAGTGCGAAGAACATAATATTTAATAAATAAAGGTAGCCCACAAAACATTAAAAAAAACCATTTTGGGCTTAATATAAAATCTGAAAGCTTTCACATTTTTTCTAAGTACATAACGAAAGTCATATAACGAAACAGGTTTTAACGAAAACGAAATTTGGTCATACAACGAAATAGATAACTAGGGATTTAAATAAGAATCTGACAATCCGATTGTTCTTACGACAAACATTAATCATTACACAACAGGGGTTACCAATAGAGCCCACATATATAAACAGTTAATATTAACATCGAGCCACTTTCCGAACAGTTAGCCCAAAAGAGCGTTAGCCCAGAAGGGGTACTAGTCTCGAAACGGCATTTTACTTCGAATCGCTATAAACGGCTGTATCACTTTTCAAACTGTTGCCACCAAATATTATCGGTCTGTATTACATTTAAAGAAATTAATTAATGAAGAATCTACATGAACATATGTATCATTGTGAAAAAGAAACCACGATACCTAGGGCCATCAAATTTTCAATAACTTAGTCTTTCACCAGACTATGAGCTCTTCGCAGCCCGAATCTCGAATTTGTTTTATTATCTATTTCATATTTGTTAGTTTTTCATGTATTTTGTATTAAGAAACTCAACTATTTCAAAGCGAGCAGTTTCAATGCTCTGTACGGAATAAAAATATTTTTATTTCCAGACTAGCATCAATCTATGAAAAATTCTAGAGATACGTTGTTTTTAAATATTTTTGTAGAAACGGGTGTTAGCTCAAATGTTAATGAAACGTGTATGTGCGTGTAAATGCAAAAAGCGCCCTTTTGAGCGAAATATAAAATCTGAAAACTTTCAGTTTTTTTTTAATATTTAATAATATAACGAAATAAATAACCATTGATATAAGTAAGAATCTTTGTACTTTCTGGCAAATATTAATCACTAGACATCAAGGGTTAACAATAAAGCCTACATATATGAGCAGTTAACATTAACATCGAACCACATTCTGAATAATTAACCTTTATGTAGAGATAGGCAGATCATATTTTCTTTTTAATTTCTAGCCTGTTCTCTTGTAAATCCTATACATGGATCTCAGTGACACGGTAAAACGATGAGTTGCATTAATTAACCTTTATTAATTGATTCCTTATTTAATTAATTCTGACATATATAGGACTATAATGGAAGTTTTCCGCCAAAAAACATTCTTGATAAAGTTAGAAAAAAATATGAAAGTAGTAACTTTAGTGCGGATAGTGATCACCACCAAATCTATGATTTTTTGCCAACGTTTTGGCAGTTTTTCAAAGCCTTCGGCCCAGGATCTTTTTGGCCACGAGTCCAAATACAGACCAATCTCATTTCGGACGTCCTGTGAAGAATGGAAAAGTAGTACCAGCAAGATACATCTGCAGGTGTGAAAAAAGCTAGAAGTCCGAAGGAGAGATGTCGGGGCTATACAGTGGGTGTGGCAAACAATCCAGTTCGAGTCCGTGCTGAGCCCAGCCCATGAATGCAGACACATGTGGTTATGGAATATTACCTTTTCGCAAGACAGCAGCATCAAGACGGACTAGCATCTGGCTGTACATCTTACTATCGAGGGTATTGTCCTTACTGTCTTTTCCCAGATACACCTTACTGTCTTTTCCCAGATACACTTTATGGATAATACCACGGAAATTCCACCAGATGCAAAGTATGATCTTTTTGTTAGTCAAACTGAGCTTTACGACGTTGCCGACGGGCTCACCGGGCGCAGACAAACTCCTCTTTTTGGCCTGTGCTGTTGAAGTAAATCCACTTTTCATCACAATGACGATTCGATCAGGAATTTTGTCCTTGCGTTAACATTCAAACAGATTAGTGCAGACCCGAATAAATCTTATCTGCTTAAGTCAGCTCATGTTGCACCCAGCGATTGAACTCGTACCTCAAGTTTATGCGATGCAGATCGCAATATTTCTTTTACTTCGTACAAGGAAGTAAAAACATAAACGCAGTATTAAACAGATAAAATAGACGAAAACTTAATTTTACTGCACTTGTACAAGCGAGCCGGAGTAAGGCAAAATGATGAAGAAGATGTTACTGTTTAATTCGAAATTCCTTTCCACTGAAACATCAGATAATTCTTTTTTGGGAGTACCTTCTTTCATCTTTCGTTTGTCTTTAAGGGCTTCTTGACTCACGGGGACTGAGACTCACCGAGCTTCTGTTTGACTCAAAATTTATTCAATGTGATTTTTTGATGCCTACGTTTTAAACGTATCTAAAGCGAGACACAGACCTATGGTTATGTGAAAACTTTGCAGCTTACCTCATGCTGCACAAATTTCGCGGGATATGAAGAGTAAATTCATTTATTTTCTTCCTTTTCTTCTGAAGACAATTTTTCCACAATCAGCTTTGTTGCTGCTTCTGATATTATTGTTATTCTTTCCTGTTGAGCTCAGTTTTACGGTCCGCTATTAACTTGCCAGGTTTTCCTTTCAATATTCTAGTCCATGTTTTCATCTAGAGACATAATACCATAGATAAAAACGAATAATAATAATAATAAATTTAAAAAAATCTGAAAGGTTTCAGATTTTAAATTACGTCCAAAGGAGCGTTTTGTGTGTTACCTTTATTTATTAAATATCATGTTCTTCGCACTTAAACCATGAAATTCAGTTCAACAGCAATATCGCAAAATAATTTTAAAATAAGTATATCTTTAGAATTTCCGATACACAGTTCCGCGCGCTTTAGATAAAAAGTTTCCCCCCCCCCGTAGAATGTTGCCATTGCTCGCTTTTAGATCGTTTGAGTTTGTTCATCAAAAAATCGTTTAAGTTTCACAAAATATGAAATAGATAATAAAACAAATTCCAAATTCCAAATTTGGGCTTCCAGATGCGCATATTCGGGTGGAAACGTACGTTATTCAAAGTTGGATGGCTCTAGGTACCGTTGTTTTATCACATTTGGAGAAATATGCATACAAATGCAGATTTTTCATTATTTAATTTCTTTAAATATAGTACAGGGCTGCAATATTTTGTGATAAAACTTTGAAAAGTCATTCAGACTTTTAATGTTTCCGATGCAAAATCGCAAAACGAAAACAATAGTCCTTCAGGGACAAAGCTATTGATTATGAAGTCTACAGAGTCATTATTTTCATTTCGGAGGAAGAAACATGAAAAATGAGCAATTTCCTCCCTGTAATTAAAACTCGAGATTTCCTCGCCACTAGTCGGACGCGCTTCCGATTACGCCACGAAAGTACGCATTAGGGAACGAGAAAATTCCATACAATATATTGCAATTTTTATGAATTGTTGTTGCTTATGCTCACTTGCCTGACGCATATTCAGACTAAGTCCACGAGATTCCTCGTGGCAAGGAGCACAAGATTACGCCTGTCGTTGGCAACAGCCTTGAGCACCGTAAAGGTGACAGTGCGATTTGGCTCAGTTCCGTCCCCAATTTGGATGGAGAGCACCCCGGCGGACGGTTCTAAGGGTCTCTCACCCTTCTCCCATTCTATGAAGCCACACGACAGGACTTTCTGCTCGTCGCATATGTAGAGTGCCACCATGCCTCACCTACACTATGCATTTACAAACATCCATGCCTTCTCCGGGATTCGAACCCAGGTGCTTCGGCACGGCAGTCAGCGAAGCTAACCACTATGCCGATCGGGCGGCTTTTTTGTGAATTGATATATATCTTATGAATGTTGATTATTTATCGATTTTATGAATGTTTGATTGTGAATGTTCAACTTTCGATTTTATAAATGTTTGATCGAACATTTTGGACTTTATGAACGCTGCATTTTTAAAGTCATTACGTTTCATTTTAATTTACTATTCCTCATTCATATATAGACATTTCAAAATTTACCCATTTAAACTGTGAATTAGAATCTGAAAAATGTAAAAAATGCAGAGTATTTTAGAAGTAAATTCCTGTAAATAATAGATATGGAACAATATCTGCACGGAGAACATGTTCCCATTCATCGTCACCTGAACTGAACTAACTTTGTTCCTTTTAATTTCAGGACAAAGCCTACAGTAAAATTCGTAAGAAAAGTTACAGTTTATAGATTAAGAAGACACTTTCTAAGCTACTCATTTTTTAGGGAATTATAAATAGTTCCGTTTTTAGAAGCACGCTCAAAAAGAAAAAAAAAAAAAATAGTGATTCCTTCTATGAAACGACATCTTCGAAAGGAACATGTTTTATTGTTATACCAAATATGCGAAAGGTGTTGTCAAATAAATAATTATATAACATACTCCTTATACGAAACGTCAGTATTCATTATACGATGTAATATTCTTTGTACGAAAGGTGTTGTCAAATATTCATTATACGAAAGGTGTTGTCGAATCTTTAATTATACGAAATATTCTTTATATCAAATATGTTGTCAAATATTCATTATAGGAAAGTGTTGTCAAATATTTTATTGTACGAAATATTCTTTATACGAAAGGTGTTGTCAATTTTCATCGTAGGAAATGTCAATATTCATTATACGAAAGGTATTGTCAGATATTTAAAAAACCAGAAAATTGATTTTGTGTCTATATCGAATACTCTAAGCAAATAATACCAGCCACAGCGCATGTTTGTAGCATAGGCCATAAACGAAATTATGCAGCAATTTTAATTGCATGTATTGAGAAAGAAATATTTAAATACATTTTTAATTCAGTATTTGGCTTTAAAAGCCTTAAATTTGCCTTATTTTAATCCCGGATGGCTTTTGTATTATAGCACTCAAACAAGCATATAGGTAAAGGTACACATTTACATACTTGGTAAGTTTTCCACCTAAAGACATATCAGTAATACACCTTTTTTGTTTTTGTTTTTTTTTTTGGAAACTTTGTTCTCCCTTTTTAATTAAAGCAATCCACCTCAAGTCACGTGATCGCGATCGTGCCTCAACTTCCACCGTCATGCAACAGTTAACGTCAATGTTTTGCGCAGGGGTTTATGGGTAAAAGGAAGCGCGCGCCAGGTGATTGGAAACGGGATTTCCAATCTCGGGCGGTCGAAATGAAACCGAAATGGGGCAACTCGGCACGTGCCCCGTGGCGGGGGCGTTTATGGAAAAATCAGGGAGATCACTGAATCAAGAAATCGGTCTTCCTTCCGGCGGATGGGACGGTGGGGGAAAGAGATCGTAGTTCATTACAGGGCATGGATGATACCCGTATTCGAAAGACCTTGATGTAGCTAGGGGTCATCTTCATAATAAATTCTTTTGTTTGCCACGCTAATTTCTTGCTTTTTAACACTACCGGGAAGTTGTTTAAAGTTATCATCTTGGAATAAGCTAAACGCTTATTTGATCTTATTGAACAGATTTAATTTAATGATTTTAATTGAAAGGTCAGATTTAGAATACACATGCTCTACAACTTTACAAGAAAGTTCTGATAATCATTTAAATATCAAAAATTAAATTAAATCGAAAAGGCACCTAAACCCGGCAAATATCCTGTTTTAGTTTAGCGTACCTAAATTGTACTCGGAAGATTTAGATTTAGCTTATAGTGGAAAACTTACAATGAACCGACTTTTATAAAATAACTTTAAATATCTGATGAAATTTATTGAATATTCTCATCGGAAGTAAAAAAGATTTTTGCCCAGGATTTAGCAATGAGGTATAAAAATGCCAATTGACCTTCAAGATATTTTAACCACTAAGTACTGCTAAATATGGTGATTGTGTTTCTATAAAAAAGTTCTTCCATTGGGATTAATTCTAGCATTATCCTTTCTATTTGTTTCAAACGAAACACTGAATACAAGACAGCTTTCCGTAGAATATCCTCCACGAAAATAACCCTCCCCTTAGAAAGATAGCCCTTGCCTCAGTTAAGCTAATTTATTTCACTTCGCAGCTATGCAAAATGAAATAATAATTATGCAAGGCATTATTTAGATGACCCTGAACTCTTTATGCTGTATGCCAGAAGTAAAAACACAACTGCGAGATGTAATACACAATAGTTTTGCAAATATCAGTTGTTTCGAACTTTAGACAGAGTGATATAAGTTCATTCCTGAAACATATTAGGGCATCGACAATTGCTGATGATTTGGAGTGAATAATACCTTTAGAAAGGGCATACTTTAAATTTCTCTTTATGTTTCTGCTTGCTTTACACGTTGTTCTATAGTGAGTAGGAAAATCAAGGAATTGCCTCTAAATTAGTTTACTTGTTAATTTTCCATTTATCATATGTAGTACAAAATTTTATGTCGAAAAATAACCGAACTTTTACATTTAATTTTCTTTACTTATTAGTCCAAAAGGGCGTTATTCCAGAAGGGTTACTAACCTCGAAACAGCCTTTTGTGTTGAATCACTAAAAGTATTATATTCCTTTTCAAATTGTTGCAACCAAATATTATCGCTTTCTATTATATTTAAAGAAATTAAATAATGAAGAATTTGCATAAATGTAAACATGTTTCTCGCATTGTTAAAAAACAGCGATATCTAGAGTCTTCAAAATTTGAATAACGTAGTGCTCCACCCGAATATGAGCACGTGGAAGTCCGAAATTTTTGGAATTTCTTTTATTGCCTATTTCATATTTTGTGCGAATTTTTGATTAATAAACTGAGAGATTTTAAAGCGAGCAATGGCAAGGCTGTATATAAAAAAAAAGTCTCCATCGTGCTAGAATGCCTGTCGGAAATTCTAAAGATATGCTGTTTTGAAATATTTTTGGCAAAAAGTTACATTTAAGCAAAGGTTCTCGAAACGTGTATGTGCGTGTAAATGAAAAAACGCCCCTTTGGGCGTAATATAAAATCTGAAAGCTTTCAGGATTTATATTTTTTATGTAGCGTTTTTTATTTTTTTATCCCAAACGGACTATTAATTTCGAATCGTAATTTGGTGTTGAATCATTATAAATGGCTATATCACTTTTAAAACTGTTGGAACCAAATTTTATCGTCCTGTATTATTTTTAAAGGAAATGAATTATGAACAATTTGTATGTATGCATGTATGTTCCTCGCATTGTGGAAGAACTACAGCAGCTAGAGGCAACAAATTCTGAATAACGTAGTCCTCCACTCATACATACGCACCTGGAAGCCCGAGTTTTGAATTTCGTGTTTTGTATTTAAAATTTTTTAAGACTTTAACAAATTTTATTAACAAACTCAACGAGCAGTAGCAATATGGAATAAAGCATTTTTATCTCCAGCGTGATATTGTTTGCTGGAAATTTTAAAGATATGCCATTATTAAGCATTTTGTGATTTTGCTGTTGAATTGAAGTTCATGTGACGTAAGTGCGAGGAACGTCATACTAATTAAATAAATTTAACACGCAAAACGTTAATAATAAAAAGACAAAGAAAAGTTTTGTAAGTCATCTTACTAAGAAAACTGAAATGATATGAGGAACTGAGAAAAGAATGAATAAATAGAAAAATGTATGCCAACACTTAACACTGCTACGGGAATTCTAAAGATATGCTGCTTTTAAAAGATTTTGCTGTTGAATTGTATATAGTTTATGTGTGAAGAAAAGGGTACTTTATGAGAAAAAGCTAAGAAGGCAATATATATATGTATACTGAGAAAGTTGACAAATTTTCTATGTGTTGTTGACAGAAAAAACTAGAAAAACTAGTAGAAATCTGCGCGTAGTGCTGCAAGACTTTTTTATACCATCTAATACGGGAGAGGAAATATATGAGAGAATTACTTAAAGAGTGTAAGAACCATGATCCCCTACCTATTTTCATTTTCATGAATTTGCAAATTTTATACTATACATATGAAACAGAAAAAGTAAAGTTTGAAAAAACAAAAACAGTGAAAACCAAAGTTAATCATTTTTTATTTAAAGCTCTAAACAGAACTCGCCAAAGAAAAAGTGTTTTGAAGCTTTAAACAAAGTCAACTAACTGAACAACAAGAAACGGTTTCATTCCGATTTTAAGTACGCATTCGAACCTGGCCCTTATTTAGCCTTTACATTTGACAATCAAATTTTTCTAAAAAAATTTGAGATTTACATTGTAATTAGTACAGCATTTTATTATTTTTATTCTTGTCATTCGTTTTACCTAATTTATTGATATTTCTTTTGTTTGTAATTCATCCAATCTTTTCAATTCATTATCAATGTTTTATTTCGGCATTGCAAGTAAAACGTTTTCCTTGTAACGTTTGTTCCTTTTTGTGCTCGGACAACAAAAACTGGTAGGGAAAAGAGACCAACTCAATGAGAGCCTCAAACTTGTATAGATTTTTTGAAATATTGTATATAAAAAATTTTTAGAATTAATAACCATTACACTAATTAACGATAGAGGTCTCAGTGAGCTGATCGGAGTGAAACCGGTTCTTATTGTTCAGTTAATTGACTTTGTTTAAAGATTCAAAACACTTTTACCTTGACAAGTTCTGTTTGGAGCTTTAAGTAGAAAAAGGATAAACTTTGGTTTTCACTGTTTTTGTTTTTTCAAACTTTACTTTTTCTGTTCTATATGTATATTATAAAATTTGCAAATTCATAAAAATGAAAATAGGTAGGGGATCATGGTTCTTACAATCCTTTAGTAATTCTCTCATATATTTCATTTCCCATATTAGATGGTATATATATATACACACACACACACACACACATATATATATATATAATATATATGTATATTATATTAATATACATATATGTATATTAATATAATATTTTTTATTTGAATTTCACTTGTAATGCGTAATTTTGAATTTTGTATTTTAGTCATATTTGAATGTTTTTAAGCGTTTTGCTTTATTTGCTTTAAGACACGCAAACACTTCGCGAAAAGAATCAGAACTACTGAGACTTTTGCTAGTATTATTTCGTAAGGAAATAGGATTTCGATTAATTCCGTTTGGACTGTCAATGATTCTGACAGACAAAATGTGTTTGCATGATCTTTGTTGATTGGCTTGGCTTAGGGCTTCAAACACTTTTCCCTTAATAAGCTCTCTTTGAAGCTTTAAGCAGAGGAGATTAACAATTGTATTGTTGCGGGCGCATGAATTCGTAATGGATTGAATGCACGAGTCGTTAAAGAGTTAATGAAATTCATTCTTTTCACAATAAATAAAACAAAATGCTGAAATATTTCCTCAGAGATATTCGTACAATATCACAGTATCTCAAACGTGAAACAGAACTCAATTCAAAACAGAGAAACTAATTCAATCTCACAGCGAATTCGCTACAATCCATCACAGCATTAAGTAAACAAACCGTTCGCTTTAAACAGTTACAACTGAGCTGAGGTGTTTTAATTCGGCTTTTATAACCTTTTTAATTATTCACTAGAATATTCTGGTAAAACCTATTTTCTAGATTTGTCTCGATTTTTGTGGATGGCAACAGCAATTACGAGATATTTATTTATTAAATATTAAATGCACAAGCTCTTTTATTTTTACTTTTCCGACGTAGCTTTCTCTTCAAAAATCGTCTGCGTTGCACAGGAAAATGAAACAGTTTTAATTACAATTCTAAATAAATACGAAATCCTTAACAGTATTTTTTGTATACATTTTAAATTTTTTTCTATAATATGGATAGGTTTATATTACCAAACTATTTCAATTTGCTTTGTCACATATATTGCCTCTGTTTCGGGAAAATTGATAGGCTACTACAAATGATTTTTACGACTTTCACTAGATTCCAAACCTAAATTCTCTTTATATTTAGTCAAAAATCAGCAACTTTAAACGCTATTTTTGACCAGTTTGGTCATTCGTTTTTAAATTCTATGATACTTCTTTTTTGATCATTCCATAATTTGATGGTTCTAGGTACGGTTGATTTATCACAATGCAAGAAACATATATACATTTAAGCAGATTCTTCATTATTTAACTTCTTTAAATATAACACGGGACGATAATATTTTGCGGCATTAATTTAAAAACTGATTCGCGATTAGTGAAACGCCACAAAATGCCGTTTAGGAAATAATAGTCCTTCTGGGCTACCACCCCTTTGGGCTAATAATGGGAATATATAAATTAGAAGCACGTAAAAATATGCAACAAACTTTCTGAAACTTTTTAAATTTCTTAAAAATACATCATTATTTATTTATTTAGATTTTGGATAGTACGAGAAAGCTATCTGTAATTAAGATGAATGATGTTTCCATGGAAGGAATTTTGAAGGAAAACTGGCTTCTGTTAATGTTACACACTGGGATCTTCACGAAAACTCGCCTACATCTAAAAGCGATAAAAAATATTTAACGAACTTTAAACAGTGATGCCAATAACACAAGCGTAATATGCAAGTGATGGACTACGCATTTTCTGATAACTTAGTCACTGCGATTGTTGATGTCAAAATTATACTATATCCATCAGCAGGCAGTGAATAGTGACTACTACGCACAAACTTCCTCAAACACCATTTTCGTAGAGGTGTGAGGAAGAGAAGACCGAATTTTCACAGAAAACAGTGATTTTACTCCAGGACCATGAGGATGAATTACTAAAGCATAGCTAATTATTTCATCATCCTACGATAGAACATTTCAAATGTGTCGTTACAGTTCCTTTCTAAGTTAAGTATAAACTACAGTCACATCTTTGCCTGGTCATAGAAAGGTCTTATTATTCGTTACTTATAAACATACTAAGCATTTGCACTCTCTGTCACCAAATATTGAAGGTAATGCCAGGTTCAAACATGGCGATATGTAATTAACCTTCATAAAATATAATGCAGAGTTCCGCATCTAATATAGGAATAGGGGAATAGAAGATATCTGAAAACTAATCGGAAAGTCTATTTTCTCTCTGCTTACTTATCCTCAAACGCAATATCACACTGCAATCGAATTTTTGTGTTGCTTTTACTTCCTTGTACGAAGTAAAGAAAGTATTGTATTCTCGAAAAATTCCGCACACCATATTTCAACTAAAACATCCATTTTGACAGTTATCCAAAGCAATTTAATAATGTTTTTGCTCGACATCTGTACATAAGGATAAATAAAGGACTCTTTTCCCCCAAACGAATTATAAAACTGATTTAAAATGGATTAAAAAGACATTTTTTCGGGGCGTCTGTACGTACGTATGTATGTATCTCGCATAACTCAACAACGAGTAGTCTCAGAACATTGAAATAGTGTAGATAGGACTGCTGTAATATGTAGCTCAGTACCTCTCTTTTTAGTTGCATTCGACCTCACCAAAAGTATATGAATATATACACAGTCCAGTCACATTAATGTGACCACCACGTACTTTCCATGTCAGAGTTAAATAACCAATCACAGAAGGCAGGTGGCAGCACAGTGCAGTTGAGCGTATATAAAGGGTGTGTGAGGGCTTCGGAAAACATTTCAATCGTTGGCGTAATGCAGAAACGAAGCGATTTATCCAACTTCCAAAAGGGCATGATCATTGGCTTTCGGGCCAAGGGTGGAAGCATTTCCGAAACGGCTGAGTTTGTGAACTGTTCGCGTGCCGCCGTGGTAAAAGTGTACCGTGCATGGCAAAATGGGACTGTCCAAAATCAGCGACGTGGCAAATGTGGTGCACCACGGGCCATAGATGACAGAGGCGAACGACGGTTGCGGAGATGCGTTCGGGCAGATAGACGGGCTACCGTTGAGCAACTGACCACCAAAATGAACCAAGGGGCTACCAAAAGTGTCTCCCAAAGTACTATTCAGCGAACATTGCTGCGTCTGGGCCTCCGAAGCAGACGCCTGGTTCGTGCACCTATGCTGACTGCTGTTCATCGACGGCGAAGGCTAGAATTTGCACGCCAGTACAGCAGCTGGACGTCCACTGAGTGGCGACAGGTTGCGTTTTCGGATGAATCGCGTTTTATGCTCCATCGGACAGATGGACGTTGGCGTATAAGGCGTGAAACCTCTGAAAGGAACCACCCTGCAACCATTGCCGGAACGGTCCAAGCTGGAGGCGGGAGCATTATGGTCTGGGGAATGTTTTCCTGGCATTCTCTAGGTTCACTGATCATTGTGGAAGGCACAATGGATCAATACAAGTACGCATCTGTCCTTGCGGACCATGTTCACCCCTACATGCGCATTGTTTTTCCTCAGGATGATGGCATCTTCCAGCAGGACAATGCGAGGTGCCATACAGCTGCCAGTGTACGTGCGTGGTTCGAAGAGCACCAGGATGAGTTTACCGTCCTCCCCTGGCCAGCAAACTCACCTGACTTAAACCCAATCGAGCATCTGTGGGACCATCTCGATCGAGTTGTTCGAGCCATGGATCCTCAACCGCGTAATCTAGCGCAGCTGGCCACGGCATTAGAGTCGGCATGGCTCAACATCCCAGAGAACACCTTCAGGGACCTATGTGACTCTCTTCCTGCACGTCTCGCAGCAGTCCGCTCTGCGAAAGGTGGTTATTCTGGCTTTTGACAGATGGTCACATTAATGTGACTGGACTGTGTATATCCACTCTGTTACTCGGCTCAGTGAGCTCAGTTTTTTTTTTATTCTTATATGTTGGGAAATTGGGCATTTTTCGCTTTAATTAAGATTGAATTACGTTGTTCTAATCTTCCGGTTAAAGTTTTTGTGTCTTTAATTAATCTGAATGCGATAGTTGTAGAATTACGAACAATTTAAAACTTTTTTAAGTGCGGCTAAGCCTAATTTTTCTTATCATAGCAGCCATATTTGTTTACATTTGAAACTTAGCAGAAATGTTTAGTTTTGTGCACCGAAAAATCTGCTTTTGGGCCTTCTGGCCGAATTGCTTGTTTTTGCGCAGAAACGCTCCTTTTAATTGTAAAAAAATTTTTTAAATTGTTTTGCCTGTATTTGGTGCTTTATGTTTTTCCATATCTTTCAATTTTTAATGAAGTTATTTTGAGTTTTTATGTATTTTTGCCTTGCCGCGAAGTAAGAACTGAATTAATTGAATGAGAAATATATCTCTAATGAAATTCGAGGAAATATGTGTTTCGTATTAGCAACAAGTATTGTGGCTAGTCTGTCTCGCAGAGAGGAGAATGTTTACGAGTAGCGCATGCATATTAGGTAAGCGACGCTGAATCGTCTGTGGAAAACTGTTTTTTTTTTTTTTATTAATTTCTTTCATACATCGTTTTAGATTTATTATGCTATTTGGATAGAACTTGTGGCAAGTTGTGTTTTTATTATTGCGAATTAAATCCTTCTTAACCCATTCTTAAGGGAAGGAATTTATTCAAGGAAATAAGTGTTTAAAATATACTTCGTAATTTTTAATGCAAATATTTTGAGTTTTTATGTATTTTTGCCTTGTCGCGAAGTGAGAACTGAATTAATTGAATGAGAAAACTGAATAGTCTGTGAAAAACGGTTTCTTTTCTGTTTGCTTGTTTAATTTCTTTTATGCATCGCTTTAGGTTTATTATAGTATTTGAATAGAACATGTGGCGACGATTAGATATTTCTTAACAATACAGCATTCTAAGAAAATAATATTTTAAAATAGGAAAAACCGAGCTTTTGTGTAGAACGAAGTTATGAAATTTCGTGTAAGAATTTGAGCGTAAATTATTTGTTGGGATTTCAGAAACATTCACTACTTATCAAAATATTAAATATTCTTATCATGGAAACTATTCTTTAAATAAAATATCTGCCAAAAATAAAAAAAATTATGAAAAATATCTTCAAACTGCCAAAAATATCTTCAAAACATTTTAGTCATGTTTGTAAAATTTTATTCCCTTTTTATTCGTAAATATTTTAATGTAATTATAAGTATCAATATGTTGATGTTCATATAATTATCAATATCGTGATGTTTATGTAATTATCAATACGTTGATGCTTATGCAATTATCAACACACTGATGTTTATATAATTATCAATATATTGATGTTTATAAAATTATCAATATACTGATGTTTATATAATTATCACTATACACATAATGATAAATACATAAACATCAATGCAATTACCCTTATAGTAATATTTATGCATTTATCCTTATAAGAAGTGCATATAATTGTCAATATATGGATGTTTATACGCTTGTGAATATACTGATGTTTATTCATATTCTCAGAAATACAGAGGGATAAAATTGCGGGATATGGGCTAATGGAGGGGTCGAAAACAAAGGGTAAGGAATTTTAAGCCGGGTAAGGGAACTCGGTATACTATATAGTATATATAGTAATTATTTGTTGGGATTTCAGAAACATTCACTACTTATCAAAATATTAAATATTCTTATCATGGAAACTATTCTTTAAATAAAATATCTGCCAAAAATAAAAAAAATTATGAAAAATATCTTCAAACTGCCAAAAATATCTTCAAAACATTTTAGTCATGTTTGTATATATAGTATAACTATATATATATATAGTTATACTATATAGTATATATAGTATAACTATATATATATGGTATAATAAGCTGTAGTATTTTGGCAGATAGGGACGGGAATGACAAAGCTTAACGATCAGAGTCCGGGCGTTGTTGTGGCTGAGTGGAAGGCTGCAAAATGACGACAAAGAAGGATTTAGCTTTTTAGTTTCCACATCTTTGTTCAATTCTCACATCAGATCATTTTGCCTTTAGATGAAATTCCCCAAATTACATGTTGAATGGTGATTTAAACTAAGTAAGATGAAATTTAAATTTTCTACGTCATAACTGTTGTAACAAAAGTAAGAAAGACAGAATGAGCAGCAGCACGGTTTTGTAGCAGCGATAGAAGAAAGCAGTCTGACAAAAAATGTCGCGTATTCAGTACTTATAGTAGCAGTTATATAACATGCCAGATTGTTCTCGAAAGTACTGGTCTATGTGGAAGCTCCTGAAATTGCAAAAGTTAATTATAGGTTGCCTGTTCGAGCAGAGCAAAACCATCGTATTTTTGATATTTTACAGCTTCTCCCACCTTCGAAACCAGAGGCCGGGAGAGCAAAGCATTAGTATATGTAAAATATGAAGGAAACTAATTTTAATTTACTACAACCTCTTTTAGTTTTATTTAATTTTGGAACTTCATCCCTCTGTCTTAAAAAAATAGCGCCATGAGTCTAAACTGGGTCGTTAAAATTAATCATGCGATCTTACGTAACGTTTGATGGAGATATCTTTTGCCCAGTCAAAGTAATTGTAAACCAAAACTCGGAACTGAAACTTCTTCCATCTTCCGCTGAAGTATCCCTGCACTCTTCCCTTCTTGCTTACGCTTTAATGCTGTTAAGACGCTTTGCTGCAATGATTGCTTCTATCGCTATAGTATCAAAATTGTAAAATGTTCTGGAAATAGGCAAGATTGGAGTGTCAAGTGAATTGTGCTCACAAATGTGTATTTAAATAAATATGGAATTTAATCCGGCTTGACTGTTTCTTCTTCACAATGGATGGTCGGTCATCAAGTGTCTTCGCAATCAGCATTTCTACGCATCTACATGTCAGTGTTCTTACATCAGTCTGTCCAAAATTGTACTTTCATGTCATGACACATATATATACTTTTGCATTACTGATTACAATGAAAAAGGAAGATACAAAGCCAAATATTGCAGCAATCCCATGTACAAAATTTCAACGTCCTGCGGCCAATCGTTTTTGAGTTATGTGAGATGCATACGTACATATGTATTAACGTCGCAAAAAAGTCCATTTAAAATCCATTTTACAATCCGGTTTGGAAGATAAATTCCTTTATTCTGTCCGTACGTACATACGCTACGCAAAAAAAAATTATCAAAATGGATTAGGGAGCGGTCAAAATGAGTATTTCCATTCAAATATGATGCCCGAAATTTTTCGCGATTACAATACTTCCTTTACTTCGTGCAAGGAAAAAAATGATTAACTTAAAAAAAAAAAGTCTTGCGCATTTTACCTGACTTTCATATCATCCTGTGAGCACTGTTAAATTTTTACAGCTCTTGAAAAAACAATTTAAGCATAAGATTTGCCGAAAAATTCGCTATCAGATCATCTTTCTTCCAAAATATTAAAATTTCCTTCGAATTCTCCTATACTACTATATTTTAGCGTATGCCATTGGGCTGCAACTTGTGTTTCGCTGAAGTTCTTCGTACCCTATTTAGGATTCTATAAGTCAAAATCAAAATCTGAAAGATTTTTTGTTCAGCCAAACTAAAATTCAAAACTGTTTTCTACTGCAAAAACAAGCGTCTAAAATAATTAATAAAAAATATTTTTATTTCTATTGTTTTTACTACGTAGAATACCGTTTGGATGGGATATTCACTAATGACATTGACCGCCGTACTGAAGGGCCCAGATTCGAACACCGGTGAAGGCATAGGTGTTTGCAAGTGTATAGTGTCTAAGCGCCAAAGGGGCATCGAAATGAGAAACCCTGTCAAGCGGTTAGTGACAGGGAAAGATGGGTAAGAAAACCTCGGACCGCCTTCTCCGCCGTTTTCTCTCTCGGAATTATAAATTGAATAGAAAGCTTAACCGTAAGATAGCTAGGAATAACATCATTCACTTACAGAGGCTCTGCCTAGCTTTTACTGGTACCTGTTCCCTTAAATAATATAAGGTAGACCTTTTTTTATAAGTGAAACTGGATTCGTTGATTTAGTAGGTGTATTTCGCTAATGAGAGACCAAATGAAATACCTTAGATTATCCTCGTGTAAGACGATTTAAGGGGAACTGGCTGTCATTCTTATTAGGAAAATCGCGACATCACACAAGCAGTTGATCCTTTCACCGAGATTTGGAGCAGAGTCGAACTACCAGTATATAGTGGATTCGTCCATGAGAGTTATTATAATTTAGGATCGGTTACTTATGTATGATCAAACCGATAAAAAAAAAAGAAATCTGAAAGGCTTTAGATTTTAAATTATGTCCAAAGGGGCTTTTTTTTTTCAACATTTTATCAACAACATTTATTTTTTCAACAACAAATCTGAAAGTTTTCAGATTTTAAATTACGTTCAAAATAGTGTTTTCTTATCATTTTGTGTGTTACATTTATTTATTAAATACCATGTTTTTCGCACTTAAACCATAAAATTCAATTAAAGAACAATATTTCAAAATAATTTTAAATTGAGCATATCTTTAGAATTTCCTATACGTAGTCTCATGCGCTGGATATAAAAATGCTTTTTCTGTACACGTTGCCATTGCTCGCTTTGAAATCCTTGAGTTTCTTAATCAAAAATTCGTTAAAGTTTTACAAAATATGAAATCGATCATAAAACAAATTCCAAATTTCAAATTTGGGCTTCCAGATGCCTATATTCGCAACAGGAAAACGTCATTCAAAATTCAATGGCTCTAAGTACTGTCGTTTTATCACAATGAGAGGAACATACAGACATTTATGAGCATTCTTCATTATTTAATTTCTTTAAATATAATACAGGGCTGCAATATTTGGTAGCAACAGTTTGAAAAGTGAACCAATGTTTAATGTCTCCGGCGCAAAATCGCAAAACGAAAACAATAGTCCTTCAGGGACAAAGCCCTTTTGGACTAAAAAAAAAAAAACTCAAAGGTTTTCTATTTTAAAGGTCTCCCGAAAGGGTTTGTTAAGGTAATTCTCGCTCTTATTGAACTCGTAGTCTACCATTCTGCTCTTGCACTCACTCCTGCTGACTAACGTTTTTTTTTTTTTGGTTTCTTATCAAGCATCATTTTCTTCGCTGTTACGCCACATACAGTTCAACAACAAAACCACAAAATTTTTAAAAGCTGCATGTACTTAGAATTCTCGATGCAGTGTTAAGTGTTAGCATACACGCTTTCTATTTTTTTTTCAATCTTTTCTCAGTTTATCATAAGAGTGTTCAGTTTTCCTTACTGAAATAGCTTTTACCCCCTCCCCCTTTTTTTTTTTTGCCTTTTCATTATTAAAGGTTTGTGTGTTTGCTTTATTTATTAAATATCATGTTCTCCGCCCTTTCACCACGAAAAATTCAATACAACAACAAAATTATAAAATATTACCTGATATCATCCCGCTTTGGTGGGCACACTATCTATTTGAATGGGAACCTAGACTTCTTATATGGACGAAAGGTCTAACTTCGAACTGATCATGAATGTAATTTTTTTAAAGTCGGGAAGTATAGTGGCAGTCAGTAAATCTGTCATACACAGATTTCCACATCACCGATGAGGTACCGTGTATTGGGATGCGTACCCATTATTTAACGTGGCGGGATCTCCAGTAGGCCTGCTCCACCGCGAGAAATTGCAACATAAGACTAAGTACATATTTTGAGAATTTTTTAAAAAACATTTGTTCATTTTTTTAATTTACTAAATCAAATTTTTTAATCAATTATAATTATTTGTCTTTGATTTTTTATGTGTGGCAGTTTCTATAAATATGGACAGCATTTTTATTTTCCATCACAATAATTTATTTCTCTTAATAATAATATTTATTTTCATGAAACTTATGAAAACAGTTAAATATATATAAAACTGTAAAATAATACACTTAAATTCATAATACTTCTCTGTAGACAACATTCTTCGTACGTTTTCCTGGTTGAAGAACGATGAGATCCTCAGGCGAACTTACTCTTGAACACGCCACGTAAAATGGACCATGGGGAAAATAGTCATTTTGTAAATCTACGCCAGCTAATTTTAAACTTTGCCCTTGTCCTTTATTGATAGTCATCGCAAAGCAAACTCTAATCGGAACCTGCAAACGCTTAAATTCAAAATGATAATCTAATGGAATTAGTGGTATTCTCGGAATGAATACATTTTCACCCTCATACTTTCCTGTAAAAATGGCCGCTTCTATGACGTTTTTTCTTACAGTTTTCACTTTGAGTCTGGTGCCGTAACATACTAATTTCTATCGTTATTTGTGTTAGTATTTGTGGTAGTTTTTTAGTAATTTGTGTGTTATAAGGGCTTAATTTAATTTGTATTCTGCCCTCCCTAGATTGTAGCGTCAACATAGTATTTCTCTAGAAAAGAAGAGGGAAAGAAAGTGAGGGAAGGGACAGAAAGAGAGGGAGACACCTTGAGGGATGGGAAATGGGAGGGGGTAGTGTCTGTGATGGTACAGCAAAAATCCATTTTAGTCAGGATTTACGTAAAATCCCGTCTTAGTGCGCGTCTGCATCGGGGAATGAATAACTTTGCAAAATTTCAAGTGAATCGGGTATATAGTTTCAGAGATCTCGTGATGAGATAGTGGTATTTCGCTTATATATATGTGTAGATTTAAAAACAGCATATCTTTCGAATTCCGGATAGAATGTTAGAGGCTGCCATACATATTTTTATATTCGCTATATTATTTCTCTAAAATCTACCGGTTATTTGGCCTGCCGCCTAAAATAGAAGCATGAAATAATTTTAATAACACCAGCTAGTGTAATTTAAAGAAAAATATTTAATATTTCATATTAGACATGTTATGATTTCAATACACGGTTATTTAAATCTCTCACATTAAAAAAAAAAAAAAAAAAGAAAGGCGTTCTTAAGAACTGTGTTTATTGCTTAGTTTGTTACTTAATTACCTTCCAGATTAAATTTGAAAGTAGTTTAGGCTAATGAAATAAGGATTTTATTTTCATTTTGCACACAAAATGTACACAGCAGTGAATTTTTTTTTCTTTTTAATTTATACTTTTATGGAGATTGAAGGAGTGTGGATATATGTAGTTTTTACGGATTCTGCATGTTCAGCAGCTTGAATATATTCATCTGCCGCCATAATGAAACTAAAATTTTGCAGCTGATTTATTTGCACTCTCCACTTCTGTAATGTGAGGCATTCTTCTTCTGTGAGGCATTCTTTTTCTGGATGTTCAGGATGTTTTGGATGTTAAGTTCTATAAAAAAAACATTTCTTGAATACGCGATTTTTTAAACATTATGTTGCGAATCGATATTTTAATTACGACGTAATTCAATGCGGGAGTGTTTGTAATAAAATAATAGGTTTTCATATTTTAGAATTTGAAAAGGCCAGAGAAATGCGACTTTCGTTATGTTCTGACTGGGGTTCTGATAAATGCGAAATATTTAATGTACGTGACACTAAGATTAATTTCATGAACGTATATATTGAAAATAAGTACATTATTTATATAAGGTATGTTATTTTACTGATCCAGTAAGAAATGCAAAATACATTAATAAGAAATGCATTTCCCTCTAGATTCCGAAAAAGCATTTCTTTCATTCAGATAAACCGGTCGGAGAAATTTCGCATCTATTACTTTTAAACTGACATATTTTTAACATAAAAAACCGTTGGCACTAAACTAATATATTTCAAACTCTACCGAACAACACAAAAATACATAAATCATTTTTTTGTAAAATATTTGTGCACCAATATTAGCCACTTTTTTAGGGGGCAATTTGCTCAGTAGGACTATTAATTTCGTTTTGGCATTTTGTGTTGATTCACTATAAAACGGCGAATCACTTTTTAAATTGTTGCCACCAAATATTAGAGCCCTATATTATATTTAAAGAAATCAAATAATGAAGAATCTGCATTAATTTATTTATGTTTCTCGCCTTGTGATAAAATACGGTACGTATAGCCATCGAATTTAGAGTAACGTATGTGTTCACCCGAATATGGGATTCTGGAAGCCCAAATTTCGAATTTGGAATGTGTTTTATTACCTATTTCATATTTTGTAAAGCGTTTATGTGTTTTTGATTAAGAAAGTCAACGATTACAAAGAGAGCAATGGCAACACTGTACGGAAAAAAAAAAAAAAAATCTTTAGGGCACGAGATTGTGCATCGGAAATTCTAAAGATATATTCTCGTAAATATTTTGTGTTATTGCTGTTGAATTAAATTTTATGGTTTAAGTGCGAAGAACATGTTATTTAATAAATAGAAATAACACACAAAACGTTAAAAAAATGCCCCTTTGGGAGTAATATAAAATCTGAAAGCTTTCAGATTTTTTTATGATTTTTAGTCCAAAGGGGCTTTGTCCCTGGAGGACCACTGTTTTCCTTTCGGTATTTTGCGTCGAAAACATTAAATGTCAATTCACTTTTCAAACTGTTGTCACCAAATATTTCAGCCCTGTATTAAATAATGAAGAATCTGCATAAAAGTAGGCATGTTTCTCGCATTGTGATAAAACGACGGTACCCAGAGCAATCGAATTTTGAATGATGTAATCCTACTGCGAATATGGGGATCAGGAAGCCCAAATTTGAAATTTGGAATTGGTTATATTATCGAATTTTTGATTGGCAAACTGAAAGATTTCAAAGCGAACAATGGCAACGCTGTACAGAAAAAACATTTTTATCTCCAGCGGGCGAGACTGTGTATCGGAAAATCTAAAGATATACTCAATTTAAAATTATTTTGCGATATGGCTCTTGAACTGAATTTTATGGTTTAGGGGCGAAGAACATGATATTTAATAAATAAAGGTAACACACAAAACATTAAAGAAACTAATGTAATTAGTTTAAATGTTAATGTTTAGTAATTAGTTAATGTTTAGCGTAATGTAAAATCTGAAAGCCTTCAGATTTATTATTATTATTATTATTATTTTATTTATTTATTTTACATAAAATGAACCATTTTGCAGTTAATTTTTAATCCAGAACTGATTACAAAAATACAGCAAATGCCATTTTAGAAAAAGTTCATTACTCTTAACAGCAGATAATTCTAAGTACAGCCATAGTTGCAATAGCCATAGTCATTGGAGAAATTACCACTCGTTATTTGGGATTCTTCCCTTTGAAATCGTCTCTATGGCGTTTTAAGCATGCAACGCGCGTGGGCGATCTGATTTTTGGTCAGCAAAACTATACACCCCACCGAGGACAGGTCTTCCGCAGGGCGCCGGAAATTGGGAAGCTCTCGAGGCCGAACTCGTCCCATTGTTTATGGCGCGTGCGCTACCGGAAGTAGCTTCCGATTCGAATCATTAGCTTTTTTTCCAGCTGGCCATACGTCATTTCCGGCCTACCTATCCTTCGGGGTGGCGATTTTAAATTACTTAAATGACGCTTTTTCCGGAAGTTGAAGCTAAAAATATCAAACACTCATAAATAAATACGTTAATGCTTGAACTGACTAATCGAATGAGCAAAGCATATTCAAATAAAAAGAAGAGGAATACTGATCCTTGGTTAATACAATATGCAAAAACCATCAAGTAAATGTATTAGTTTGTCAAGATTTTATTTCTAGATAAGCAGAGGCTGTTTACATATTTTTTAGACGATTTTCATTGTATTTAAAGAAATAATTTACTTAAAATATTTGTGTTTTAAATGTTCTGTTTGATAACCCTTATTCTTCACCGTAATTTCCAAGACCTACAAAAGGCCTTTTAAGCTTTTTGTAGTATTGGAAGAAGCCTTTTATTCCATTCCTCTTGAACAGCATTCCAAAGTCCAAGAAGGATTATATGTCGACATTTGGACAATCCGGTTTTTTAAAGTCCAGAAGCACAAAAATCCATGGGTAGTAACATCAAGAGATTTATTAGGAATATGAAGGGTACGGCTTTGATAACCGTTCCTTGTTCTATTTTATTCAGGAAATTAACAGTGGATTTTGACTGCTAGCTTTGTCTTGATGCAGTTCTTCTGATTGATGGCATTGTGGATAAAAAGAACGCATTTTATATTTGAAAATTAGGCATAAAAATAGGTTTCTGATAATATATGCAGTTTGATCTTAATAGTTTTCTCCACTCTCTTTAACTCCCCGTTACATGAAAAACCAGCAGCAATCATAAATCCCTTTGAAAAACTGAACCTTTCGATTCACTGAACCTTGCTTTAAGATTGTTTTCTCCTCTTTGAAGATAATACATCTTTTTATTACAGTCATTTAAATGCACCCACGATTTATCTACAGTGACAATATTTTTCCATTTTTGTGCCGATAAATGTTTCTCATAAAGAATTCTGCAGCGCGTTTGACGATATTTTGTGGTGAACGACGATGCACATTATGTTTTTGCTGACATTTTAAGATTCAAATCAGCATTAATCACTTTGTTTATAGTTGACACGGAGCATTTTGACGATTTAACAACTAGCCTTTATCTTGGCAGGTTTTTATGAGTATTTTAATGCTTTTGCAACTGTTGGATTTTATTTTAACATTAAAGGTCTTACCTTTGCAACATCCGAAACATTCCGTCGGTTCCTTGGATATGCATTCGGAACAATTTTTCCACTTGAAGCCAAACTTTTTTTCCTTTCTTATTGATAATAATACCTATCGTAGCTTTAGATATCGAACAACAATCGCGTTCACACAGTTTTTAATGTATAAATACCAATAATTTTCTTCGGAAAGAGCAAAAACATAGCCTTCAAATTCATTGCTTCTATAAAAGCGACATTTTGCATGCAAACAAAACTATCAGGTAGCAGAAGATAATTTATACTTTCAGAAATAAAGCTGCCGTTAAAACAAAAGTTTCTAAGCGGGCGATTTTTTATAGCAAAGCAAAATCGTCTAAAAAATGTGTGAGCAGCCTTTGTAGAGACTTAGACAAAGTAATTTTTTATGCTGAAAAAAAAAATTATATCATTATAGCTCTATACACTATTTGGATTGCTTTATATTAGACAAAGAAGCACATTTGATTGCACACTACATTTTGATTAAATCTAAATAGAACTAATTTCTGCTCCTGAAGAAGAGGAAACAGTATTTGATCACCCTCGAAATGTCTATTAGTCAAAATCTGTGCCAAACCAGAGTCACCAGTGGCCGAGCGGTAAAATCGCTGAACACTGGTATTTCTGTGAGAGGTTCGATTCCTTCGAACGGTGTGAGTCATGGGCGTTTTCGTGTTTTTTCCCATGCTTAACATGTATACGAGCTAGTTTCCCTTAGAAAGTAGTACACGAAGTCATTCATCACTTCCGTGTAGTGCCTAATGGCACAGCAAGTAAATAAATAAAAAAAACCTGCCAAATAAAAATCACTTTTTTATTTAACATTAAACTTTGCATTGGCGTCATTCTCTTTCATTTCGTTAGGTCCAACAGCGGTAAAGTTGCTAAACACTGGTAGTTCGAACAAAGTTCGAATCCTGCGTATGGGCTGACTGAATGGGCGGTTTCGTAGTTTTCCCTGTGCGTAATTTGTATACGAGCCCATTTTCCCTTACAAAGTCCTCAAAGAAGGTATCCATCCTCTTATGCAGCTGGCCCTCAGATGCTTAGTTAGAATCAAATAAACCAAATCACAATCTTCCATTTTATTTAGAATGTTAGGCCAGAAGGGCTATTTATTTCGTTTTGGTATTTTGCGTTGAAAACTTTAAATGTCGGTTCACTTTTCAAATTGTTGCTGCCAAATATTATCGCCCTGTGTTATATTTAAAGAAATTAATTAATGAAGAATCTGGATAAATTACGCATGTTTCTCGCATTGTGATAACAGAACGGTACCTAGAGCCATCGAATTTTGAATAACGTAATCTTCCACCGAATATGGACATCTGGAAGCCCAGATTTGGAATTTGAAATTTGCTTTATTATCGATTTCATATTCTGTAACACTTCGTAAAAAAACATTTTTATCTCCAGCGCGCGAGACTGTATATCTTAAATTCTAAAGATATGTTCAATTTAAAGTTATTTTGCCATATTGTTGTTGAACTGAATTTTATGGTTTAAGTGCGAAGAGCATGATATTTAATAAATAAAGGTAACACACAAAATCTTAGAAAAAGTCCCTTTGGGAGTAATGTAAAGTCTGAAAACTTGTAAGGTTTATCCTAAGTTTATTAACAGTTATTAAGCTTTGTATCTTTCCTGTCTTATTCTAATTTCAGCTTATAATTTCCTGCCAGAATGTAATTTCAGAAACGCAGTAAATGCAAATGAGAAAGTGTACTATCTAAGTCGATACTTCACCGACTTCTAGAGAGAGAGAGTCTGATTCCCTGACTAGAGCGCGTTTGCCTTTGGCTACGTTCTCTCTTAGTTACTACGCTCGGCCATACCTTAGGCCCTTACTTGGCTTCACCGATTTAATTAATACTTAGGGGCCAACTACTTAGATTTCTGATAGCTTCGGCTATACATTTCTGATAGCTTAGTTAAGCTAGTTTAGTTTAATTTAAATTCATTATTATTTAAGTTCAAGCCCGAGTGGAGGCTTTGTGTAAATTTCCAAGTAGGAACTGATTGTAAATATTCTGAAAATAAAGGGTTGTGAACCCTTCTTAAGTCTTACGTGTTTTGTTCACATACTTAAGCGATTATTTGCTTGTTAGTGTTCGTGGGGTTCTAAGACAGAACATTAGAATTTAAATAAGTAAAACCCCACAAGCTTTCAGATTTTGTTTTGTTTTGTTTATAATTTGTAGCTATCTAAAAGTGAAGAGCATAAGCCTATGGCTGTGAGGCATTTTTATAAGTTTATGTTTTCAAGCTATCACCTTCCTAAATAATTGCTGAAATCTGGGAAATTGCTGGTACCCGTTGAGTTTTGATGCAGTTTTATTTATTTGCTATCTTAAATCAAGAATACTTGCAGAATAATCCACTCAATTTTAAGAAGTTTTATGTCTGATATTCCAAATTTTTTTAGATGCGAGAATTATGTACTTCATATATATCCTTTTCAAATGATGTATTTCAATATTCCAGTTGGAAAATGCAGATGTACGTTTGGAGCTGGGCCCACCAACAGTCGAGCGGTAAAGTCCCTGAACACTGGCAGTTCGATCCGGGGTTCAAATACCACGAACGGACTGGCTGCATCTGTGTTTTCGGGGTTTTCCCCATGTTTAACGCGCTAATTTGAACCAGTTTCCTTTAGAAAATAATCCACGAAGGCATCCTTCTCTTTCGTATAGTGTCTTAGGAGGAAAATGTAAACAGTAATAATAGTACGTTTGGAGTTGTATCTTTATTTGCAGCAGTAAGAAATAATTCTCGTACGAGTTTTATTGTTTAAATTTTAAGCAGATATTTATTTACTGCATTTTAAAGAGATAAGTTTACCTTTAAAAAGTCAAGGGGGGGGGAAATTATCTTCATCACGCGAGACTGTGTATCGGAAATTGCAAAGATACACATCTTTTAAATATTTTTTGATGTTGCTGTTGACTTGAATTTTACATTTTAAGTGCGAAGAACATGATATTAGACATGATATTTGTATATCATGTCTAATATCATGTTAATATCATGTCTAATATCATGTTGATGATATCATGTTATCATCAAGACGTTAAAAAACGCCCATTTGGGCATAATATAAAATCTGAAAGCTTTCAGATTTTTTTTTCCTTTTTTATTAGTAAATTTTGGTGTTTACTTTATTATTAACTATCACATTTTTAGCCCTTACGCCACATAAAATTTTATTCAACAGCAAAATCACAAAATTTTTAAGAACAGCATATCTTTAGAATTACATTTAGACAGACTCGCTCACTGAAGATATAAATGTTTTCTTCCGTACAGTGCCACCATTGCTCGCTTTAAAATTGTCGAGTTTGTTAATGTAAAATTCATCAGTATGTTAATCAAAATATAAAACCTAAAACAAGTTTTTTTTTGGGGGGGAACAGATAATAGAACAAATTCGAAATTCAAAATTCGGGCTTTCAGGTGCCCATGTTCGGATGGGGGGACTATGTTATTCAAAATTTGATGGCTCTAGGTACTATTGTTTTTTCTCAGTGCGAGAAACACGCACGCATTAATGCAGATTTTTCATTATTTAATTTCTTTAGGGAGATACATTTGAAAAGTGATACCGCTTTTGCAGTACACCTTTCAATGCAAACGCCATTTCGAGACTAATGTTCTATTCGGGACTAACGTCCGCGTTGGGCTAAAAGAAGTTGATCCGAATGACGATCTAAACTGGGGTAAGAAATTTTATAATTCACGGAGACGAGACTCACTAACCAAAGCGTGGACAGAATAATTTTCTCAAGGAGGAAATAAATAAATAAATAAATAAATAATTCAAGAGCCAAGCAGAAAATAATAGTAGCTTTTCAAATTTACTTTGTTTTCAGAAAACGCAGGCTGTCTATAATTTGATTAAATTTTGCGAATCAACTGCGAGACTTAACGGTTAGCTAACTACGAGTTTAGGGTTTACCTTGATATATTAGGTACTATATGATAGGTACTATATTATGGCAAAGCACTCGAGGGCTATCTGCGTAAGGGTAGGAATACTTTCATGGAGGACCTTCTAAGGAAAAATTGCTCTTATACACGTTATACATGTGGAAAACCACGAAAACACCCATACAGCTAGCTCGTTCGTTGGGATTCGAACCCTCGATCGACCTACTACTGTTGAACGATTTTACCGCTAGGCCACTAGTGGGCGAGCGATTTGAGGAATTTCGCGATTTATTTTGTGTGCTAAGTTTTGTTTTGATTTATTTGATTATGGAAAGCATTCGAGAGCTATGTGCCTAAGGGAGGGGATACTTCTCTGCTACTTCTCGGAGGGCTTTCTAAGGGAAACTATTTCGTATACACGTTACACATGGGATAAACCACGAAAACTTCCATACAGCCAGCCGGTTCAAAAAGATTCGAACCCCGGACCGAACTACCAGTGCTCAGCGACTTTACCGCTCTGTTGCTAGTGGGCCTTTCTGTGCTAAGGAGAGACTGCTAAATATCCGGGGTGTCCTTGAGTTACTTCCAGCCGTTGCTCTGGTATGTGCACTACTTACTGTGCCTGTTTTTCTAATAAAAAGTTCATTTCTCCCTGCGTATCTGGACTTAAAAAAGCATTTTTTTTAAACTTTATTCCGACAGAGTATATTTTAAGCCCTATAATTCAAAATGTATTCTATCTAACTGAGGCATCATAACTGAAGTTTCACCTAATTACTTATTCAAGCATCACTAAAATCTAAATGCGAGATCATGATTTTTTTTTCATACCTTTGACTTTTTGGTATTTAAAAAATCCTATTTCAAACAGACATCTAAATTCTGAAAGAAAATATTCCATCCCACAAATCTTTAAAAAAAAGCCAACCAAACAAAACTGCTGACTGTCAGTATTGTTGAAAGATGTCAACATGAGAAGCTATGCTTCTTCCCCACTTTCAAAACTTTTTTTAACGTATATTCACATTACACGCATATACCCTGGTGCATATTCTTCAGATGATAATAAAAATAATAATAATGACCTTGGCAACTGGCGAATGTCAATTGTCATTCCATGTCATAGGCCCTCAAAACATGCCTAAATGCCCCACACAAAATGCCTCTTTACCAAAGGGACCCAAACCAAAGAGGGACAGACGGACTTTTATATAAAGGGATCCGTCGCAGGGTAAGCGGGGGGTGTTCTTTATGTGGGTGCTTGGGAGGGTTGAGACAGGTCAAAATGCTTTGAGACGAGAAGAATGGATTTTTAACAGACATTCCACCCTCCTTGTTGGTTATGTGGGTTTCCAATAAAAGTTGGTATTTTTGTTATCATTGCGGTTTTGAGCTTGACGATCGTTGACATTCTATTGGTATCTTACTTAGATCTGCGAATTTTGATAGGAGAGCAAATTGCAGAGTTAATAAAACAGAATTACTAGATTGAAAGTTCTAACTGGTGTAGACACTCTCTTTTTGGTCAAGCTAAATTAGGAAGTATTCTTAATTGAGGACTAGAAGGATGTATTTCGAAATTAAAAGAATATTTGTTGATAATAGTAAATTAAATTCAGTGTTTTTCAGAATAATGTGCATAAAATCACACAAATTTTCCAACACGTAAAGTAGCTTAGTTGCGATAGTAAAATTTGCTTTCATTTCGCTAAAAGCTGTGGGAGGGGGGGTTATTTAACTTTCTTAACAGTTTATATTCCGTATATTCCAGCGTATAACGCGCACTTTTAAAGCCAAAAATATGACCGAAATTAATGGGTGCGCGTTATACGCCGAATATAAAAATGATGGATTAAAAATATGAAAAAATCAGCATACAAAAGTTAAATTTTTACATGTACTTATGCTGTTTATATGAAAGAAATGAGATACCTTTT
>KK117985.1:48164-85456 GCA_000611955.2 Stegodyphus mimosarum | reverse complement strand
GGCGTAATGAATGACAAACCGTAATTTATCTGACTAGGCAACTCTCTCCCACTGATCCATGGAACAGTTGCGATGTTTCCGGGCCCAGCGCAGGCGTAGTTGGCGATGACGCTTGGTCAGCAAAGGCACATGAGTGGGACGTTTGCTGCGTAGCCCCATAACCAACAGCGTCCGCTGAACAGTGTGCTCCGATACTTTTCTGCTTGGCCCTGCATTGTATTCGGCTGTCAGCTGAGCCACTGTCTGGCTCAGGTTTTGCTTCACCATGCGAGACAGTCTCCGACGACCTTTTTCTTTGATAGCGTGTGGACGTCCAACACCATGTCGTCTACTGTTGGTTTCACCGTCATTCATCCACTTTTCATACGTACTAACAACTGTAGATAGCGAGCAACCAACGAGTCGTGCAGTTTCGGAAATACTTCTTCCGAACCTTCGAGCCATTACAATCTGCCCTCTATCAAAGTCGCTTAGATCCGCAGCCTTTCCCATCACTTCCACCTGATCACGTGCCTTCCACGTCATCCAGGCGCGTTCATCGCAAAATGGGGAGCTGGTCATAATGTTTTGGCTCTTGAGCGTATAAGCTGTTAAAATATATTAGCTGTAGAATGCGTTGGTGAAACTCTTGGGCGCACGTTGACATAATTCTTAGATACATCGACATATACTAATAATTATAATACACATACATACAGAATAATACATATATATAAGACAAATAATAATAAAATGTCAAATGCTAATATCAATATTAATAATAATCATACTGATACTAATAACAATAACAATAGTAATAATATTCTTAAGTGCATGAAATATGATCCATCAATAAAATACATTAATACATTGGATACCTGGTAAAGTTACATGAATACATTAGATATGTACTTGACAGCTTGATAACAATAGTAATACATTAGATATGCACTTGACAGCTTGATAACAATAATAATAATTACAATAGTAATACTTCTTAAGTGCATGAAATATGATCCATCAATAAAATACATTAATACATTGGATACCTGACAGAGTTACATGAATACATTAGATATGTATTTGACAGCTTGATTACGGTAAGACATACATTAGACCTATTTACATTCATTATTTGGGGTTGCGTTATTTGAGTATATACGTGCGTTTTTATAGTAGATACATAATTATGTTATAAATACCGTTTATACATTTAAATGCTAGTTATATACCTGAATACTTGATTGCAATAAAAACATAATAGATACATAATTATGTTATGAATACCGTTTATGCATTTAAATACTAGTTATATGCTTGAATACTTGATTACAATAAAAACATTTGATTAGTTGATTGCATTTACTATATACATTATTTATGGGTACTTGAGTAATGTTGTTGAGTAATATACAATAATTCTTGGATACATAAAGTACGTATGTATCGTAGTTACATTGAATACATAAATTCATGTAAGCTTGAATATTATTTATCTCACTGCTCTATTACTTAATTAATTAATTATTTTTTACTGCTGCAATTCTGGTATTAGTGGCACGCGTTGTCACTGTTGCTGGTGGAGTAAAACATGAAAAGCAAGTTTCAGGAGTAAAGCCCGTTTCAGGAAGAAAATTGACATAGATCTTACTTAGTTCGTGGCCACAATATCCAGTCCTGCTAACATTAGCAGGTTTATGATGTTGTAGATCCTCTGTCGTAGGGCTGGAGTTCTCAGTATAAACCGTCTGAATGGGTTGATATTGGTGGAGGGCATTCTGATATGGAATCTTTCGGTTAGTGGACATTCGGTGACATAGTGGTCAGGGTTTCCTTGTGCTCCGCAAATGCAAAGGCTCGAGTCCGTGATGGCTCGGGTGAAGAAATACTCAGGGAATGGGCCATGTCCACTGATATATCTAGTAAGCTGAGCAGCAGAGCAAAGTCTATTTATGCAGACTTTTGGGAGAAAATCGTACGTGCGACGCCCTTTGTCGCTGTTGTCCCATTCCATTTGCCATTTTTGTAGAGAAATGTTCAGAATACGGCGCTTAAGGTAGGATCTTGGTGCCGGAAAGTAGCATTGGGTAGCCTCTATATTAGAAGCCGCTTCTTTGGCTAGAGAATCAGCGAGCTCATTCCCGGCATATCCTGCATGTGCCTTGGTCCAATGGAGCGTGATATTCAGATGCGTGCTGTTGCGAAGTAATTGTTGTATGGACCTTACTGGTTGTGAAAAATGTGAATGATTACGGATTGCTTGTAGCACAGATTGGCTGTCTGAGATTATTTGTATATTTCGAAGATTCTGTGTAATGGCATAGCGGACTGCTTGCTCCAATGCTAAGGCCTCTGCCTGGAAGACGCTGTTATGTTCCGCGAGGTGTCCCTTCCAGTGATATATCTGTTCAGAGTTAGTGAGATGGACTAAAGCACTTCCTACACCTGCATCAGATTTTGAGCCATCTGTGAAGATGGCTGAGGTCAGCTCTGAACCTCTGTGCTGTGTCAGTATGACTTTAATGCCTTTTCCTCTGTCTGAGGGATGGGTGTGGGATACAGTACATCGTAGCTCAAACTCTGTAGGTGCGAATGGGGAGCCATGGTAGGTAATTTCCTGTTGCAGATGGAGTAACTTTGATAGCACTGCCTCATGCTCAACGTAGATGTGGAGTGGAAGCAGGCCGGCCAAAACGTTTAGCGCATCTGTGGAAGTTGTTCGGAAGGCTCTGGTTATGGTGAGGGCAAATGGCCGTTGTACTGAGAGTAGCTGTTTAACTTTGCGTCCTCCCATTGGTGATGCCCAGATGGCGGCGGCGTAGGTAACCATTTTTTCAATTACTGTTTTGTACAGTAATTTCTGGAAGTGAGGGTTCCTTCCCCAAGTAGCACCCTGCAGTTGACGTATTTTGTTTGCAATGGCTTGAGTTTTTGTTTTAAGATATGCTATATGAGGTAGCCAGGTAAGTCCTTTATCCCATACAAGGCCTAGTAGTTTCATTTCATTGCGAAATTTTATGTTTTTCCCATTGATAGGAATACATGGCTTCCTGACTGGATTCTTCCCCTTTTTAGGAATGAGCAGCGCTGTGCATTTGGCCTCGGAGATGGTTAATTTAATACTGTGGCATAGATTTGCGAAGATGGAGCATACTTCCGTGCCACGTTGCTCAATTTCGTTGCGAGTATTCCCACTAATGACAAAGGTGGCGTCATCTGCATAAGCAACTAGTTTTGCATATGACGGCCAGGGATGCCTGATCACGTGGTTAAATGTGAGGTTCCAGAGTACTGGGCCTGCACATGAACCTTGAGGGCAGCCTCTGACTTGTGGTTGTCGTATGATGCCATTATTGGTAGATATGAGAAGTTCTCTGTCTGCAAGATAATTGCAGAAGGTCTTATATAGATTAGCAGGACAGTGAGCATCCCTTAGAGCCTGCTTGATAGCAGGCCACCATAGAGAGTCGAAGGCTCCCTTAAGATCTAGGGAGATGAGAGCTGAGTGCTGTTTCCGCTCTCTGTTGTTTTGAATTGCCGCTTGCAGTTCTGCTAGTGCATGGATAGTGGATTTCCCTGCTCTGAATCCAAATTGGCATGGACTTAAGCAATTAGTGTTTTCTATGTGGTGTTTTAATCTACTGACGAGTAGCCTCTCGTAAGTCTTCCCTAGCGCAGAAAGTAAACAGATGGGTCGTAGAGAGGAGGGGACTGTTGGATCTTTATTTTTCTTAGCAAAAAAGACAACTTGTTCAGATTTAAAAGCTTTTGGAAAGTGATGAAACGGTAGAAGTTTGTTAAAGTAAGTCAAAAAGAAAGCTGAGTGAGAGAGAAATGCTATCTTGATAATACTGTAGTCAAGACCGTCTGGTCCTGGAGCTCGTTTCTTAGGAAGACAATGGAAGGTGGTCCTTAATTCCTTATCAGTGAAGGGCACGTCGTCTGATATTGCTGGAATTGCAGAGTCGTTCCGAATTCGAGATTGGGAATCTGTGTCGCTGGAAGCATCGTCTGTAGGAAAGATAGCATCTATGATAGTGCTGAAGGTAGAGAATGTAGAATTTTCTGTGGCAGAGGAGCTGAGCTGAAAGTAAATTTGAGAGGGGGTGAAGACTTTGCTTGTCGCTATCTTGTGCAGAGTTCCGTAGGGTTCAGAGCTGGTTGTACAGTATTTCTGCCAGCTTCTGCATTTAGCAGACAGAATATTCCTCTTGTATATTGTTCTTGCTTGTTGGAATTGCAGCAGTCTTGTTTCTTTCTCCTCTGGTGGGCTGCTACGTATTTTCCGGCGAAGTGCGCGGCAGCGTTGTCGCATAGTACGTAACTCCTTCGTCCACCAATTAAGCGTCGTAATGCGTTTTGTGCTCCTAGTCGGGAGAATCTCCTCGCAAGTAGTTTGGATGTCTCGTAGCAGGTGATCTGTGTATGTATCCAAAGCATTATTGTGGGTACAATCATGAAGCTCATTAAGTTTTGAGGCCAGTAGCAAATGTAGCTTAATTTTTAGTGGAGCTATTTTATTTTTTTGCAATTTATAACGCCTGATGATGGAAATTTCCATAGAGATGTTGATGGTAAAGGTAATATACTTGTGGTCGGACGCACTGATATCATCTTGTACTGTCCAGTTGTGTATGAGATTGGTGGCCGCCGGGGTGGAAAGAGTTAAATCCGGCCAGCCTATACCGTAGCCACTGTCGAAAGTGGGAGGCGAGTTGGCTTGATTCAGGAAGCAGAGGTTTTTGCTCGAGATGTAATCTTCTAAATCGATGCCCTTGGAGTCATTAGAGGGGTATCCCCAAGATATGTTGTGGGCATTGAAGTCTCCACATATGATTAATTTTGAGGCCTGTTTATGCTGTAGTAGGATGTCTATGTAGGAGGCAGTGTTGGAGATGCCTTCTGTAGGCGGTGAGTAGATGGAGGAGAGAACAAGGTACTTGTTGTAGAATTCTAAGATAATGGCACAGTGGTCCCTATTGGCGGACAGCACTATCGGGGTCCACTTTGTGTGGCAGAAAATAATACCCGCTCTGGGTGAAGTACCTTGGGTAGGATCTCTCCAATGGTATTTTGGCCATGATAGAGGGAAGAGTGCGATGGAGCTTTCTTTGCAGTATGGTTCCTGAGCAAAGATGATATCAATATTGTTTTCTACTGCATATTGGGTTGTTTGAGAGGCAGCCGCTTTCGATCGCTGTAAGTTTATTTGAAGACATCGGATTGAGCAGCCCTATATACAAAATTTCAACGTTCTGAGGTTACTCATTTTTGAGTTATGCGAGATACATATATACGTACGTACGGACGTATGGTCGCCATGAAAAAAAATCTCTTCAGAATCCATTTTAAATCAGTTTTATAATTATTTGGGGAAAAGAGTCTTTTATTCTTACGTACGGATGTGATTCAAAACATTGTTAAATTGCGTTCCATAGTGGTCAAAATAGATATTTTCGTTGAAATATGGAGCCCGAAAATCTTCTGTGGTCCAAATGCAAAGCTCTCTTTGAGATTTTATATTGTAATCTGAAGACTCTGTCTTGCATAGCTGGACCCATGCTACTAATTCGTTCTGAAGTTTTTCAGACTTTATTACGCTCAATCCGTCCAGCCTATCCTAGCTTTTATGATATTGTTTATACACAGATAGACGATTTTGTGCAGTTATATGTGAAATTGTTGTATTTTTTTTCTGTATCATGTAACATGTAAATTTAGAGAAGCGAAGATTGCCGGAAAAGTAAAAGTACAGGGGTACGTCTAATTAACAAATGGCTATCTCATTAAGTTCGCGAGATATCGCCATGCTAGTAACTGTTTTGGCGACTAATTTTGTCACCAAATTTAGGAAGAAATAGCGAAAAATCGCCAAACTTGGCTACAATTTGGCGACATTTTGGTCTGGTGCCTGAGGTAAATATTCAGTCTTCACAGGACTAGAACCATCGTTTATTCGGTGGCAAGTTCGGGCTTGGCATGGACGGTACTGGTATTAGCTTGTCTGCCTCTTTGTTGTGGGGACGTTACATTGTCAGGTATCGCATGTTGTCCGAGGGGGATGGACTCTCCTTGGTCAGCACTTGAGGACAGATGGTGCCTGACTCTGCGCGTTAACCTGTTTTATAAGCTTTGCTATACATTTCCCAGACTTCACATTTTAAGTTCCCCTGGGTTGACCGAGGGGGGTGGCGTCTTCTCGGACTGCCTGTGGAGTTGACGCATTTTTTACCGTGTATGCCCCTCCGAGAGCGGCTGGGTCTGCGAGCTTCTTCCTTTGGTGCAATTAATAACTTTAATTGATACTGTAATTGAATAACTGTAATTGATACTCTGTGTAGCTGTAACCGTAGTTCCGCCCTCATAAGCCTTCTAGTACTTACGAGAAGCAGAAGTTACTTGAAATATCTCTGCGGCTAGGTGGAAACTATCTAAGACCGGAGAGACCATCTGCTATCAGTTGTTAGTTCAGCGTGAGTTCGACTAGTACTGAGATATCTCCGAGTTAGTTTCGTTTCTTTAGATGCGCTTTGGATTGCGTTGTGTTTAACATTCTTAGTAGTTTGAAGTGTAACTACTGACTATGCTCTGCTACTGTGAAGAGTTGTACAGCTATTTTTGTGGGAAGTTCCAGAAGTGTGAAGTGTTTCTTTAGACTTTGCACAGGGAGCGAATAAAAGAGAATTTTGTTACAGAAATAATATATATGATGCTTTGTAGACAGCCGATTTTGTGTCACCTATTATCGAATTCTTCAATAAAAACAAAGACAGGAGGAAAATTAAATTTATGTTCTTTGTGTTAGTATAAGTACTGCCAATATATGCTGACCAAATATAGTGCAGTTGAGGGGATCTCTAATAAATGAATAAGCTGATACTTATTTCAGTTTTTATATTTAGTTGTTAAACAATGAGATGCTTTTATGCCAGGGCTTAAATTACACTGGAGAGTACCGGTACTTCTTAATTTTTTTGGGATAAATCATAATTCTAGCTGGAGCAAACCGGAGCCCTAAATAGGAAATTTTCGGCACTTCTTTTATGTAACTGAACAAAAAATTCAATTCAGCCGAAATTTGATCTCGAAAAATTTATTTTTAATAAGAAAATTATACTAAACATTGATTCTAACTTCTGAATGCATGCCTCGTTTTCCTTGGGAAACAAACCCTTAGAACAGCTCGAGACTTTTAAGGAAAGAAAAGCCTTCGCCTACATGTCGAAGATTTATTCTTCTGAAGGTATAATGAATTTTATGGCAGCGGGTAAATTTTTCGTTCTAACGCCTGTGTCTTTCCGCGGAAAGAAAAACCTGCACTTTCCGGAAAGTTGTAACCAAAAACGGGGATGGAAATTGTTATTTGTTGCTCTTTTATTTGCTAATCCTCTGATTCACGAAAAATTTGTTCCTCTGGCACTTTCTCCTTGATAACTAGAATTATACTGACACGAGATCATTGTTAGATGGAATGTTGGACTCTTCTCAAAATGCTGGACTCATCTCTTTTTGTTTTCATATTTATACATCATACGTCAAAATTTTCTCCATATTCTGCTGCCGTTTAAAGTATTCTCTCTAATCTCATTAGTGACATTTTAAGCATTTTAACGTTTTTCATTGGTGTGCGGGATAAAGAAATGGTCTTCATATCTATCATCCCTTGAAGTAGTACCTTATATTCAGGGCTTAAATTGAAACGGAGCGGTTGAGCTATTTCTCAGTTTTTGTGTGAAATTTTAAATTTCAGCCGCAACACCAAATAAGTCCAGTACTTTATTTTATTATTTAACTGCTTTTGCGTGCGTACGGGTTCGTAATGGATTGAACGCACAAGTCGATAAGAAGTTAATAGAATTTACTTTTTTCTCAATAAATAAAACAAAATGGTGAAATATTTCCTCAGAGATATTTGTATAATACCACAATATCTCATCGCAGTCATACTTTGAACTACTGCAACGTTGAATACAACTGAATTCAAAATACAGAAAAAGTTAATTCGATCTCACAGGGAATTCGCTACAATCAATGGCAGCACTACGTAAACAACAGTTCACTTAAAACAACTTCAGCTGAGCTGAGATGTTTTAATTCGGCTTTTATAAGCTTTTTAATCATCATGAGAATATTCTAGTATAATCTATTTTCTCGATTTTTCTGGATAGCAAAAGAATACAATTACGAGATATCTATTTATTAAATGTTAAATGCACGCGTTCTTGTATTTTTTCTTCTCCAGCGTAGCTTTCTCTTACAATTCGTCACGCGCTGCGTTGCACGGGAAAATAAAACAATTTAATTCCCATTCTAAATAAATAGCTAAATAAATGCAAAATCCGTAACACTATTTACCATTTACGTAATAACTTATTAAATTTTTATTTGACTCTTTAAACTATATTAAATTTTAATTTTAACTACTTAATTCTTTTAAATATTAATTATTTTATTAGTTAAAAATTTAATTTTTAAATTATTAGTTATTTTATTACTATTTTTATTAACTTACTTATTTTTGTTTCTGTTTCCTGACGGTCTTCCATATCGCTCCAGCACTTCTAATTTTAAAAATTAAGCCCTGTTTTATGCACTGAAATACAAAATCCTTTAATCACTTTTCTTCGATGTATTTCTCTCTGGAACATAATTAAAAGCCGTTTTCATATTAAAGAAATTATAGCACATAATTTCTTCCGCATCTGAAATTGAGAATTGTTAGAATGGAACAAATAATTATGCAGGGTGTCTCACTCGAAAGAGGCCCCGGGAAAAGTGTGATAAAAATCTTATAATAAAAGGAAACGAAACTAAATTTTTTATGAAAATATCTTCATGTTTGAAAAATGAAAGTGCATTAGAAGAGGTGCTGGAAGTAATCTCCCCTACCTGTACAGTCTGTCTATCATAAGCTCTCGTCAGTTAGTCTGCAGCTGTCTGTTGCCATAGAAACGAGCCTTGACCTATTTTCCGTAGGGGTGTCTTAAAGACCAATGATAAACTCTTTTCCCGTCAGCCAACAGGCACCAAAAACAAAATAACAATAAAGCAACCCTTGGTTCGTCACTATTTGAAATATACTAGTCCTGTCGCTATAACAACCGCCACCTACCAGACATTGTGGCGGGAGCTATTTTTCATGTAGACAGACAGTACACACAATTAAACATGGAGCGGCATGTTCGCGTATGTTGCTACCAGAGTGTAAGGCCTCACTCCTTGGATTTTACGATGAAATTTCTGACGAAAATCGTCAACGTTCGTGATTTGCACTTATACGCATTACCTTTAAGACGACTCCATAGAAAAAACTCAAGGAAGATCAAATCTGGAAAAGGAGAAAAGGGGATTCCACCTCTTCCATATTCTCTACAGATGTGTGGCATGTTGTCTCATCTTGCTGGTAAGCCAAGTGTCAGCTCTTCGTCATCCAACTGGTTCACAAACTGGTTCATCATAACTGGTTCACAAATTCATGAAGAAGAGTCTGGTACACTTCACAGGTGACAATAATGTAAAAGAATTGGCCCAATGATGTACCGCTGTGGTAATGCACAAAGCACACCTATCTTCTGTGAATGAAAGGGCTCCTCGCCGGCTGCATGCCAGCTGTCACTACTCCATAAACGTGCGCTTCGTTAGTTCACGTATCCTCACAATTGGAACCACGCTTCATCCTTCTACCACGTGTAATCTGGGATCAACAGACCTGAAAAGCTACACCGTATTAAACTGTGTATACAGGTGGGAGGAGGTCACTTCCAGCACCTCTTCTAAAACACGTTCATTTCTCAAACATGCTATGTAAAAATTTAGTTTCATTTCCTTCTGTTATAATACTTTGTGACACTTTTCCTGAGGCCTATTTCGAGTGGAACACCCTGTATTAATGTAATCTAAAAAGCAATACTTTTGGTTTATTAAAAATAATTTCATATTTGCATGAAATCATACTGGCTGAATTCATTAAAATCATTATACAGACACTCCCCAATATTACAAACGAATTACACTCCGAACAACCGTTCGTAACATTATTTGTTTTCGCAAAGTGTTACTAGGTTCTCAACGCATATCTTCTAACGATATTAGTCAGATAAGAGCCGTAAATACTGCAATATAAACAATTAAAATACAAAAATAAATAAATAACACATTTTAAATTCAATATATTATAAATAAAAAATTGTGAACAAATACACTGGTGTGCAAAAATTAAGGACGAGACAGTTTTTTCAATATAAATTTGTACAAAAGCTTTCCAAATCAACACATTTAATACCGTAAGATCCCCAATACGTAAGGACATGAGTAATGTAAGCAACACTTACTAAAAGAGAAATCAGATTGATAAAAAGAAGCTTTATTGAAAAAGTAGCATGGAGCGCAATGCAACTGAAGGCCGAAACATCCCTGTGATGGGTGTCCAGCAAGAAACATCCGGTCTTTAATAGGGGGTATGATCTCCCCTGACTGCTAGGCAGGTTTCACAGCGTCTGCCCATGCTGAGAAGGAGGATGTCAAAGAGTTGTTGAGGCATTGCTGCCCATTCGTCTTGCAGCGCCAATCGAAGCTCCGGAATCATTACTGGTGGGAAGATACGAGCTGCCAAGCGTGTGCCTAGAAAATCCCATACATGCTCGATGGGATTGAGGTCCAGAGATCGTGCCGGCCAATCCATACGTTCAATATCCTCACTCTCTAAGAGCTGTTCGGCAGCTACTGTGCGATGACATGGTGCATTGTCGTCCATGAAAAGTAACTGCGGACCCATAGCGCCTCTAAAAAGACGCACATATGGAAGAAGAATATCGTTACAATAGATATGAAGGTCGGTCCGGCTACCAAGCATTATGTCTGCTCGAACGAGAACTCCGCGACCTCCAAAACAGTCCCTTTTGATGATGTTGAAGGGGTTATTGCGTGTTCCCCGCTCTGTCCAGATGTGGATGTGTCGAGAATCGCAACTCAGACTAAATCTGCTCTCATCTGTAAAGAGTACTCGTCCCCATTCATTGTCTCTCCAATTCCGGTGTTCCCGGCACCACATAGAACGCCTTCTCCGATGGGCAGGCGTTAGAGGTACACACCGTACAGGGCGTCGTGAAAACAGACCACCACCGTGCAGTCTTCTGGCCACGGCAAAACGCGATATCGGTCTCCAGTCGCCTGAGTCGTGTGTCTAGCGATTTCTCCCAATGTCTGCCGCCTGTTTCTTCTGGCCTGTAAGGCAATATACCGGTCATCTGCGGGTGTGGTTCCTCGTGGACGACCACTACTAAACCCCCGGATAGCTGTTCCTGTAGCTTGAAATTGTCTCCAAAGTCGTGAAACGATGCTGTGAGCAGTTCCGAACTCTGCAGCCACACTTGTCACACTGCGGCCTTCCTCCAACTTCCCAATGATTCGACCTCGGGTAAAAGCATCCAGATGTCGTCTAACAGATTGATTATTCGCCATTTCTCGCTGAGGCAGCAACTCGGTGTGATTTTAACTGCTATACGGCGTGCAATCTCTTTGCCAGAAATACTGATCTTACACCGACAACATGCTTTATACTACTCAGACACTCCCCCATTACGTCTACCTGCATATCTGCGCATGTGCTACCGTACATCACCTTACTTAATCTCCTGATTGGTCTTTCTGTCCGCTCTGCCTCTTCGTTCAGCTGATATGCTAATTTTTCGACTTCGTCCTTAATTTTTGCACACCAGTGTATTTACTTTAGTATACAATATATACTTTAGTCTTTGAGGCACGTGTGGGTGGGGTAAGGACGAGGCTAATAGATCTTGTCATAGATGGGTGGGGTAATCAATGTTTGACTTGTTCTCTAAAAACAAGTCGACAAATAAAAAGGGCATTCGTGGTGATGAGGCTGTGTACGAGAGACAGAAAAGGTTGGCATTAGAAGAGCCAACAACACCGATTTCTGAACTGTTTTTCTTAGGAAAATGTATTTGAACAGATTTTTCTTTTTATTTGTCTTAAATAAGACCATGAGGCTGTCCATAAAATGTGAGTGCCTTAAGCATATTATTTGGCTCATAAAACTGCTTGAGCGAGTGCTTTCATTTGCGAGTATAGTTTGTAGAGACATTAGGTTAATTACAAGCAGTAGAGGTGAAAAATATGCATTGCCTTCGCCGGGGATCGAACCACGAACCTCTGAATACCGGCTCAGTGTGCTGACCATTACGCCACGAAGGCACGTTAAGAGTCTGGGAGATATACCTTATATAACTCCCCTTTTCGACTAGGGTTTTAGGGGACCTAGTCACCAAATCCTGGGTGTGGAGAGTCATCATCCGCAACCCTTTTAGTTCGGGCGCCACTGTAGAGACATTAGGTTAATTACAAGCAGTAGAGGTGAAAAATATGCATTGCCTTCGCCGGGGATCGAACCACGGACCTCTGAATATCGGCTCAGTGTGCTGACCATTACACTACGAAGGCACGCTAAGAATATGGGAGATATACCTTATAAGTTTAAGGATTGTACACAGCTCTATACCATAAAGAAAAAAAAATCTGATGTGGACAACGAATGACTTCTTTTTACGGCCTATTAAATTATATGCATTTTTTCCCGCATTTCATTTAAACGTATTTTCGCGAGTTTCATTAGAGATATTGATATATTTCTCATTTAATCAACTCTATTTTCTGCGACAAGGCAAAAATATATAAAAATTCAAAACATCTTCATAAAAATTGTAAAAGACAGAAAAACTGAAATACCAAATACAGTTAAAAGCAGTTTAAGAAAATTTACAATTAAAATTACGAGTTTTTATACTAAAGTAAGCACTTCGGCCAGAGGATAGGAAGACAGATGT
Organism: Stegodyphus mimosarum; assembly: GCA_000611955.2. Taxonomy (NCBI): domain Eukaryota; kingdom Metazoa; phylum Arthropoda; class Arachnida; order Araneae; family Eresidae; genus Stegodyphus; species Stegodyphus mimosarum. Next base: position 72,635 of record KK117985.1, on the reverse strand, counting down.
TTTGGTGCACAAAACTGAAAGTTTACTTTTGGACCCACTCGGCAAAAAGACACTGAAGTTTGTGCACACACTGGCTTAATTCATTAGTCTACTAATAGTTTCAAATGTAAACAAATGGTGGCTTAGTTAGGCTTAGTAGCCCTTTAAAAAGTTTTAAATTGTTAATAATTCTACAACTATTGCACGCAGAAGCTTAATCGGAACGTAAGAAAAGCATAAAAAGCTTACCCGGAACATAAGAACAATATAATTCAATCACTTTTATAGCAAAAAAAACACAATTTACCAGTATATGAGAATAAAAAACCTGAGGTGACCAGACGGGAGCAGAGTAAGTATGCATATATATCTCTATATAAAATAAAAGGAAGATTTTGTCTGTCTGTGCGTGTGTGTTTTCTGCGTTCGTGTTGCGCGTAAGCTAATAGACCTTGGCCTTCGAAATTTGGTATATAAGAGCACCTAGACAAGAGCTAGTATACCTTGAAGCGGCGATTTTTTCAAAATTCGAATGACTTTTTTTTTAAATTTTATGTTTTTGAAGAAATCGCATCAAATTGATAATTCTCTCTCATTACAGGGTGTTTATAAAGTCGCGGACCCATTTTGATGTTTAATAACTCATAAAATAATGAAGATATAAACAAACTTATGGCATTTATTGATGGAATAACTTATATATATTCCTTTTCAGGTTTGAATATCTTTACTTTTGTAAATATCGTCTGAGCGTTTGGTTAATTTCAGATAATTTCATTTTCCAGTCTAAATATCTGTACTTTTCTGTAATGTTCTCCGACGAAGCATCCTTTCATATTTCTGGCGTTGTTAATCGCCATAATGTGCACATACGGGGATATGAAAACTTCCATTAATAACGAGGGAGGCACAAAGGGATTTCCCAAAGGTTAATGCGTGGTGTGGGATAATGCAGGACCGAGTCATTGAGCCTTTCTTTTTTACAGAAAAGACGGTCTCATCAGTCGCATTCTTAGACATGTGGGAAAACTTCGTATTTCCACAAGTAGAAGAGCTTCAACCACATGCCTTTTTGCAACAAGATGGTGCTCCACCTCATTGGGGTACCATCGTTCGTAGTTCTTTGAATGACCATTTTACAGGAAGATAGATTGCGCGAGGAGGTCCAATTCCTTGGCCGCCCAGATCACCTGATATAACGCCGTTGGACTTTTTCCTTTGGGGATTTGTAAAGGACAATGTTTACAGGAGGAGTGTGGAGAACACTGATGACCTGAAAGCCAGAATTACAACCGCAATTGCCGGTACCTGGCGTGTAATTGAATATCGACTTGATATTCTCCGTGCGACGAAGGGGGCACACGTGGAAGTTCATTGACAAGGGTGATGAAACTTTTTGAGCCTATCTAACCATTTATGTTATTCATTTTATTCTATCTTTATTATTTTATGAGTTATTAAACATCAAAATTTGTCTAGGACTTCATAAACACTCTGTATATCAGTAACAATGGCAAAGAGTAATTGTTGCTGATATATCACTATTGCCATTGTAGCCGATAACTGCACTGTTGCCACTCGGAAAAATGAGGGTGAAAATAATTAGGTTTTAAGAGTTTTAAATTAAGATCTTTGTTTTTAGCTTTTTTTTTAAAGTGGATGTCGACCTTTTCCAGGACCCAGAAAAGAATTGTAGAAAGTTTGGTGACGACAGCTATAGCAGTGACTGAGTTATTAGCGAACAAACACACAGATTTCCTTTATACCCTTTGAATTCTTAAGATTTTGCAATGGGAAGTTGCTTAATTTATTCATTAGGATAATTAATATTTGTATTAAGGGATATTGCTTATTTCATTGTAATGTTTTTTATATACTATAAATTTTTTTTTTTAAATTTGTGATTTTTCCTTCTTCCCCTTTTTGTTTCTTTTTTCTTTTCTTTTTTTTTTAATAAAATTGTTCTGCAGTTAATGTTTGGTGTTCTCTTTGGGCATTTTTTCGGGTACATTGGAAAGCCAGACGAAAAAACGAGATGTACAACTACATGTTTTAACAGTGCCATACACAAAATTGCAATATTCTAAGGCTACTTTTCAGTTATGCGAGATATATACATATGTGCGTGTCTAGAAAAAGTCGCTTCTAGATCCATTTTAAATCCATTTTACAATCCGTTCTGGGAAAAGGAATCCTTTATTCTGTCGTTACGTACATATGTCACGCAAAAACATCGTTCAAATGGATTCGAGAGCGGTGAAAGTGGATATTTTAGCTGAAATATAATAACGAAATTTTTCGCGATTACAGTACTTTCTTTACTTCGTTCAAAGAAGCAGAAAAGAATTATGAAAATTCCATTTTTGAACTTCGAGATTACTAATTCATTAGCTCCGAACAAAATTCACTCTTTGGGAATAAGTTCGTAACTATCTGCGCAAATTCATAAAATGAAATCTTGTACAGTGGAGAGCGTCTGTGTATATTTTTAGTCCAAAGGGACTTTGTTCCTGAAAGGCTGTTGTTTACGTTTCGGCATTTTGCGTCGGAATCAATAACAGTCGGTTCACATTTCAAACTGTTGCCACCGAATATTGCAGCCCTGCATTATATTTAAAGAAATTAAATGATGAAGAATGTGCATAAATGTATGTATTCTCGCCTTGTGATAAAACGACGGTACCTAGAGCCAGCGAATTTTGAATGACGTAATCCTGCTGCGAATATGGGCATCTGGAAGCCCAAATTTGAAATTTGGAATTTGTTTTATTATCGATTTCATATTTTGAAAAACTTTAACAAATTTTTGATTAACAAACGCAAGGATTTCAAAGCAAGCAATGGCAACGCTGTATAGAAAAAAACATTTTTATCTCCAGGCGTGAGACTGTGTATCAGAAATTTTAAAGATATGCTCCATTTAAAATTATTTTGCGATATTGCTTTTGAACTGAATTTTATGGTTTAAGTGCGAAGAACGTGATATTTAATAAATAAAGGTAACACGCAAAACGTTAAGAAACGCCCGTTTGGACGTAATTTAAAATCTGGAACCATTCAGATTTTCTTTTTTTTTCCTTTCTTTTTTTTTTTTAAAAAATAAGTATTTTAGGCTGGGTGCAAAAAAGGCTAGTTTTTTAAAATGCTCTGCTAAAGCTATGAAGTGGACAAAATGTTGACTCTGAGGTTTAAATTACATAAAGCGTAGAACAGGAATTATTTGAAACAGTAAGAATTGAAATGAGTTATTTTACTTCAAACTAAGTTACTCGAGCAATAAAATGACTTAAATCATTTTAGAAAGTTTAGAAGATGGAATAACAAAAGTTGCTTTAGCAGTTTTGATTATATATGAAGATGAGACGAGTGACTATTTGCTACGAAAATTGGTAACTGCCAGATAATTTTTAAAAATGGTAGAGAAATTAGGAGACGGGGCTCTCTAAGAATTATTAAATGGAAAGCTCTTCAGAAGAGAGAAGTGGATGATCCATTGATAGCATCTTAAAGGTCAAAACCCCATTTAACCTTTCTTGTGGTACATAGCGATTAATTTTTCTTTTATTGGAGACAATTTGACGAAGAATTCGAGTAGCAGGCAAGGGAAAAAAACTAGGCAGTAGAGTCAACTACTTCCGACGGTACGTTATTCACTACAACTTTAATCTCCACAAGTCTCAACAAGTGGACTAAAAATTCCTTGAGTCTTATTTAACACAACGAACGCGTGGGACAGATATGTCCCAGTGCCCACAAGAGGTTAAGCGACAAATTTTATGAGTTTCAAGTTCTTGGGAAACACGTAATGTGGAAGTGTTGCCATCGGTCTAGTTTGTGTTGCTTATCTCCTAACATTTCGTAAATTCTACACGGCTTAAAATGGAAGCTTTATCAGTTTTCGAATAAAAATATTTGCATCGAATGGTATCTCATTTTTATTAATTTTCGAATTAAATATATTTGTGATAGTTGAAAAGCAAGTTTTGTTAATTTTCGAATTAAAAAAATGACGATCTTCGTATAGTTCAAGTTTTATGTTTCTAAAATGAAACGTCTGTTGTACTAGTATAAATGTAGAGGATGCACAGAGCCCGGACAAGGGTGATGCAAAGGAGTGCCAAACTGGCTATGTGAATTCGAAAATTACTTTAATTATGTTTCTAAATTTGTCGGTTATTATTAGGGGAAATAACCTTCGGCAAACTCAAATTAATAAAACAATAAGAAAAATTACAGAAAACTTGGAAATTAATGCAATTTGTAGTTCAATGTTATTTCTTAATTATCAAAAAAGGATTTTTAGTCCAAAGGGGCAATTTGGCCAGAAGGACAATAAATTTCGTTTACGCATTTTGCGTTGTTCAGTATAAGCGCTGTTTCACTTTTCAAATTGTTGCCACAAAATATTATCGCCCTGTGTAATATTTAAAGAAATTAAATAATGAAGAATCTGCATAAATATATATATGCTTCTCGCATTGTGATAAAACAAGGGTATCTAGAGCCATCCAATTTTGAATAACGTAAACCTCCAGCAAATATGGGCATCTGGAAGCCCAAATTTAAAATTTGGAATTTGCTTTATTATCAATTTCATATTTTGTAAAACTTTAACGAATTTTTGATTAACAAACTCAAGGATTTCAAAGCGAGCAATGGCAACGTTGTACAGAAAAAATATTTCAATCTCAATCCCGCGAGGCTGTGTATCGGAAATTCTAAAGAAAAGCTCATTTAAAAACTATTCTTCGATGTTGATCTTGAATTGAATTTTATGGTTTAAGTGCGAAGAACATGATATTTAATAAATAAAGATAACACCCAAAATGTTAGAAAAACTCCCCTTTGGACCTAATTTAAAATCTGAAACCTTTCAGTTTTTTTTAACTTTCTTTCTTTAGTCTTTATTTTAACATTTTCATGTGAAAGTTATAATTGGCTCTATAATTTTTCTGAATTTATAAAGCTAAGATTAAAAAATACTTTAAGAATTATGATATTTTGACTTACTGCAATTAGTTTTGTTTAATACAAATATAGATATTTTGATATATATATATATGTATAGGAGCGCGCATTTGCCTTTTTGCCTCAGGTGAAAAATATCTTAGTACGGCTCTGAAGATGCATTTTTAGTTAATAACAAATGCAATAAATAGTTACTATGTAACAGTTTGTTCCAAAGCACAGCTTAAAAATCTAAGAACTGTAGAATTTTTAATATTAGCTCTGGAACATCAAATGCAACACCTTCGTACATAAAACTATGCTATACATATATATACTAGTATTTAGAGTAACTGTTTTAGGAAAGATTAAAACAATTAAAAAAATATGAATTCATCACAGATGAATTGGACCATCTAAATGCCTTGGCTGGCTAAAGGGACAAAGCGTAAAAGTCTGGTTTTCATGCATTTCATTAATTTAAGAAGTCTGGATAAAGAAGAATGACTATGCTTTCATGCATAATATTAACCCCAAGCACACAGCCCTAAGTACATGGTTCTGGATATTCTATAACGAGTCAAAGTTTATAAAATTTCTTCCCCAGTCATCCGACCTCAATCCCATTGAGAATTTATAGGAAACTCTTGATAAAAATGTTACATCCAGACACATTTCTTATAAAATAACTGGTCTTAAACAAGAACGGGTGCTGAGTAACAGCAAATTTGATTGAATCAATGCCAAGGAGACTAGAATCCGTTATTCAAGCTAAAGGATATCCTACAAGGTATTAATTTAAACATATTTATGAAAACATTCAACATTATGAATAATGTACGAATATTTTTTTCACCAAAAGACGATGGATTGTTTTTGTTTTGCAATTTTCTTATTTATGCATGCATTTATTTCCATGTAAATTTCACATGAAAATATTTCATGTGAAATTTACATATTTTACGTGAAATTAACAATTTACAAAAATTCACACAAATTTTATGCCAAATTTCATTATATATATTTAATTAATTATTGTGAAATTAATGTTTCTAATTTTTATCAGCAAGGCTTTTTTAGATCTTAACACTTACTGTACGAATACTTTCTACATTCACTGTAGTTGTATCTGAAGTACAAGAAATATCATCAGAAGAAAGTTAAGAGAACAATATTATTCCGCCCACTTGTCAGTAAGTGATTCACGCCTTGGACCCTTACAAACGTTTTGATGCAACACTCGAACTGACCGAACAGAACGCACCGAGGCAATTTCGTTTCCCCGCAACATACATGAATTTTTCACTAGAAAAAGAACTGTTAGTATATTTTTTAAAGTTACAGAACCGTAATTAACGCAGTACTGTAGTGTTTTCTATGACGATATACATAATATACTGTAGTACGTATATGTTTTGTTTTCTTATGGCGGCCACTAGCCTTTTCAGGCTATAACTAAGGCCGAAATTGTGTCTATTACTGAGGTCGAGACTAATATAATTGGCTATTACTAAGGCCGAGGTGATCATTTTACTATAAAGGCACCTAATAGGCTGCCACCGTTTCCCCTTATGAAGGAACGGACAATTTACATCCATACTTTCTCCGGGATTCGAACCCGGGACCTTCGGTACGTCAGTCAGAGTCACTAATCCCTTTCCCGTTTTGGCCAGCTATGTAAATGTATACTGTAAACGGTCAATCTGTAAAAAAAAACTATCTCAAAAAAAATCTGAAGGCTTTCAGATTTTACACTACGCCCAAAAACACTTTTTTAACGTTTCGGGTATTTTATTAAATATCATATTCTTCGAAATTGAACCATGAAATTCAATTCCTGTATATCGGAAAATAATTTTAAAATGAGCATATCTTTAGAATTTCCGATACACAGTCTCGCGCGCTGGAGATATTTTTTCCCCCGTACAGTGTTGCCATTGCTCGCTTTGAAATCGTTCAGTTTCTTAATAAAAAATTCGTTAAAGTGTTATAAAATATGAAATCGATAATAAAACAAATTTCCAAATTCCAAATTAGGGCTTCCAGGTGCTCATATTCGGTAAGGAGTTACGTTATTCAAAATTTGATAGCTCTAGGTACCGTTGTTTTATTACAATGCAAGAAACATGCATATATTTATGCATTTTTTTTTTTTTTTGCTACAGTGTTACCATTGCACGATTTGAAATCTTGAGTTTCTTAATCAAAAACTCATAAAGGTTTTATAAAATATGAAATAAATAATAAAAACAAATTCCAAATATGGGCTTCCAGTTGCCCATATTCGGGTGGAGACATACGTTATTAAAAATGTAATGGCTTTAGGTACCGTTGTTTATCACAGTGCGAGCAACGCATATACATTTATGCAGATTCTTCAGTATTTAACTTTTTTAAATATAACACAGGGCTCTAATATTTGGTGGCAACAATTTGAAAAGTGAACCGACATTTGTAGTGAACCAACGCAAAATGCCAAAACGAAATTAATAGCCCCTCTGGGTTAACGCTCTTTGGGCTAAAAATAAAATTTAAATGCCCAGTTAAGAGGAATTTTTTAACTCGAACTCTTGATTTTTCGGTCATGTTAGCAATTTTGGGATTCGTGTTTGCAATGGTTTACTGTATTGCTTTTATTCAAGAACAGGAATGAAGAAAACATTTGAAGGATAACTTCTTCAAGAAGTCAATAATCTGAATCTTCGTATTGCAGATTTTGTTATTAATATAAATACTAAACATAAATGAAATAACCAGAAAAACCGAAGTATTACCACCTTTTTTTTCCTCCAGGCTTATAACCGTTATTATACGCAGACAGCTGCTGAGAGCAAGAAATAGAAACGGAGCAATAAATTCTCTGTTAAACGCTTACCAAAAGCGGTAAAAATATCACTAATAAAGAACGACTAGGATCCGGAACAATAAAAGTGACGACTTTCAGTTTTAATATGTTGAACCCACAGATTTCTTCTACCTGAGTTCATAAGTATTACAGCAACCCTATTCAATCTCGCCAATGGAAAGCGGTAAAAAGTTGAATCCGTTTCGAATGGTTTTTCCCCCCTCTTGAAAATGGTGTTGCCAGTTTGAAATCCAGAAAACCCAATGAAGGAACATCGTTGCCTATAAAAAGTCGGTCACTGTTCTTCAAAGTTCTCATTCTAAATCTGAATTTAGTAAGACGCTGTTAAGGCCGAATATCATTCAAAGCATAACAGCGAGGAGGTAGGTAAATTTACTTCTTTTGAAATTTTAATGAAAGCATTTTTTGGTGAAATTTATATTTCTCATTGCTATTTTCTATATCATAGGATATATTTGAATATTAAACTTCTATAATATGAAAAATAGAGGAAATGTTTACGCAATTCAAGACTAATATTAACATTATTCAGATAGAAGTTCTGGTTTTGAATATATCACCGAGTTTAAATCTTCCAATAGAGTCGAGTAATAAATATAGAAGTACACATTACACGTTCAAGCATCCCATTTAACTATTTATTTCTTAATATCTGCATAATCTACAAAGAAAAAATTATGACTCAATACTACTAGTAATGTAATTGTCTTAACAAGGTTATTATTGGAAATTCAATTAAACATTAATTTTTAAATGTATTAAAATAGAGACGTATGACCTTTGCAAGCTACAAAACAGTTTATTATATCATTGGTCTCACTTAGTCACTTGTACATAGTCAGATCTAATTTTCAGATCTCTTTGTAAATGCATTTTGACAATAAAATTCCTCTAGAAACCAAACGGAAAAAACTTTTAAGTGCTGAAACTTTTGCAATGATTTTTTGTGAACTTTTCCTATATATAACGTAAGTATGCGGTAACAAGTTGCCCTTGATAAGTTATATTTCAAAAGTTTTACAGTCATATGTAATGCTGTCTAACATTAAATGATGAATTCCTGTGAAATTACACAAGAGGAATTCAGCATTGTTCTCATGTATGAAACATACATTCATTTGAAGATCTGATTCAGATGTTGGACACTAACGGTGCTGTATTTCTTTGAAAATATTTGGGACTACTATTCCACTTAAAAACCAATTCAATTCGGCTATTATAAACTTTTTAATTATCACTAGAACAATCTCGATTTTTCTGGATGGCAACAGCGACTACCAGATATTTATTTATTAAATATTAAATGCATGCATTCTTTTATTTTTATTTTTCCGACGTAGCTTTCTCTTCAATAATCGTCCGCTTTGCACGAGAAAATAAAGCAATTTTAATTAAAATTCCAAATAAATACGAAATCCGTAAGAATATATCTGTTGAAATATGAATATATCGTATGAATAAAACAGGCGTTGCAAGTACAACGAGGTTGTTTGTTTGTTTGTTTATGGCGAGCAATCCGCCCACCTGACTACAAATGGTTCTATGGCTTGATTAGGCTGCCCAGTTATAGGTACAAACACAGCGCACACACTAAAGTAGGATTTCCGCTATTGATCGATTATTATTAATATCATTCATAATCTTTTTTGGTAAACTTCTCGTGTTGTCAAAATTTAATAAAAATTAATTCCACCTTAAAATTTCCATTGATGATAAAACCTTCTTTTTATTTGCTAAATGTGCGTAGGTGTTCACAAAGTGTTTACCATATTCAATTTCAGAGAACGATGTTTGAAAGACTAAATCTTTTAGAGCGTACACGAAAATGGCCATCATCTTTTAAAATTCGATTTAAATTTATGTTACTATACGTTTTTTATATTGTTACCGCTCTCATGTAGTTTCTATTTTTGTTGGACATTTCTCATTTTTCATTCCATAATATGCAGGTATAATTCGTCAATTCTAAACAAGGGTCCCGGCCTTCCTCTTCAAGCCCTGAAATGATTTAATGATTTCAGTGCCATTTTGTGTAATTGCCTCTTTCGCCAGTGCATCCGTTCTGTCATTTCCAATAAACCCCTAATATGATTTTATCCAATTCAAATTAATTATATGCCTCCCCAGGTGCTTAAATAAAGTTCTTTTATATCTAACTAGCAGAAGTACCCGATGCCACTTAAGTTAAATTGAGGGTAATGTATCTAATAGCAGAAAGAACGATACTCCTGTAATCCGTCTCTAATAACGAAGCAAAAAATACAATTCATAGTCCCACATTTTTCAGTCTGATGCGATATGGAAAACACATGAAAAATTTCGATAGAAAAATAAACTAATTCATTTTCAATGTATCAGCAACAATGGCATGCAGGCTTTAATGATTTTCGTCCTTCTAATCAAATGGTCGTAAAAGCTCAAGTTACGTCGAATAATTCACCTATATTCAAATTTAGACGATTAAATGGGGTAAAAAACTGACCATAATCGATCAAAAATCAATAACGCGAATAAACAAACAAACACACAAACAGGAATTCTTCTTTATGTATATAGATTTTGTAAAACTTACAGTTTTTTTTAATCACAAACTTACGATTTGAAAGCGAGCAGTAGCAACAATTTTCGAAATAAAGCATTTTTATCTCCAACGCGCGAGATCACTACTATGTGAGACTCTTGCCACTCGGAAAAATGAGTGCGAAAATTATTGTTTTCAGAGTTTTTAATTAATATCTCGGCTGATTAAATACATACGAAACTGGGAACAGTCGAAATGGCTTACGACGAATTTTTGGAATCTGGAAAAATATATTTAATGTTCGGAACTGCTATTTTTATATCTCTGTAAAACTTAGGGAATATTTTTATTAACAAACTCTACAATTTGAAAGTGAGCAGTGGCAACACTTCTAGAAATAAACAGGTTTTTATCTCCAGCATGCGAGACTGTTGCCACACGGAAAAATGAGGGCGAAAATGATCGTTTTTCTGAGTTTTTAATTAATATCTCTGATTTTAGATACTTTTCTTTTTGGAAAAAAGTGGACATCGACCTTTTCCAGGACCTAAAAAAGAATTGTAGAAAGTTTGGTGACGATAGCTATAGTAGGCTCAGTTAATCGCGAACAAACACTGAGACTTTCTTCTTTATATATGTATAGTAGATATCAGGTCATTTGTCTGGTGCGAGCAGGAGAGTGCCTGTAAATTTCATCTTTCTTTATATATACTGATTTTAGTCCATCCCTACAACATAGATTCACTCCAATACATTAGCATTAACACAACAAATATCATAGCATCCTTGCAACATGATGTATATTTAACACCGCTGTAAAACTGAGGAAATCCTTTATGTAATGCGATAAACCTGAAACACGGTTTCGTTGTAAGGCGGGAAAATATTAAACATAATTTAAGTTTCTTGGTATTCTTCTTTTTCCACCTCTTTTCTACTTTATACGTAGTTTAAAAATGTTTTAATTATAGCATGTATTAGTAAGTGTTTTTTTATTAAAGAAGTCTTGAAAATTATTATTATTATTACAATTGATTAAATTGTAGATTTTGAATACATCTGACGAAAATGAAAAACGTGCTCTGTAAAAGGCATTTTATTTAACTAAAGATATAAATTTTGGGCTACCTTAAAAAGCCAAAAAAATATCATGAGTTGCCACAGCTTAGTTTTAAACGGGGCAATAATCTGCCCATACTGAAAAGGAATAAAAATATGATTTGTTTTCTAGTGTGTTTCCCATTTCCTCTATTATGGATTATTTGTTTTTTTCGGAGCTATTCGAGAAATTGGAAGGACTATTTCTTAAAAACAATTCTTCCATTTTGTCGATTATCAGACCAATAAGAGATCAGAATAACAAATTGGACCATAAGTTCTAGATTAACGGAAATAACAGAAAAACTAAATGAAAATTTGAATTTTAACAGCTTTACTAGCAAAAAAAAAATCTGTAGCAATAACAAAATTCTGAGGTTCAAAATTTTACTTTAAAATGCTTAGCAGATGTAAATATAGAAGCTGGAATCATAGTTTCTGAATTCTTCAACCATGCGAACCATAATATTCAAAACAACCTTTAACGAAATTTATAAAATTCTGTTAATAAACTGCTAGCAAATGGAAATTACACATTCTTATAAGATAGAAGAAATCAATATCTAAGTGCTGGAAAAGGAGCTTTAGATTATTCTTTGCACTACAGAATTGTTCTCATTTAATTATACGTAACTATGTGAGGAAAGAAAAGAAGCTGCGGGAAGTCAAGTGTGATTAAAATACTGTAAGTTAAATATATTTTTTATAAGGTTTAACTTTTAGCATTTAAGAAACGCTGTTTACAGACTGGAGTGGAAAACGTAAGGGAACAATTTTTACATGTAGTTTTAAAATTAAATTGTCTTTTTATGTATATAGTAAAAATATATGCCTCAAGTGAAACTAAAAAGTGGTCATATATCTTATATAGTTTTTACTACATACTCAGGTAAAACTAAAGTAATGAGGAAAAGAGAACTATAGTAGTAACCAGAAAGATACTTTATTTATCCAATGTTGGTTATATTGTACTGTAGAGACATGAAAAATGAGCAATGCCCTCGCCGGGACTCGCACCTCGAATTCGCGCCGAGTGTGCTGCTGTTACGCTACGAAGGCATGCGGAAAGGAGGGAGAAAATGTTGCAGTGATTTAGGTCACGGTTAGTCAGCCTTTTCATTTACATAGCCCACTTTGTAGGCACTAAAATTTCTACACCACCCATCCGTCCACAGAAACTTAATTAAAACTAATTTAGTGGAACTGCAAAGAAGCGTTTAAGTGGAGGTTTAGTAAAAAATGTATAGTTAAATTTATTCATTTATTTATACTATTTTTTATAACATTATATTTTAATAGAAAATTCATTAAAAACAACAGAGCCGTATAAATATATGGAAACGGAAATACACTGCGCGAAGGGAAACGGTCAAGCAGAGACCTAAACTTTAAGGGTTATGTATATATGTATACATCCGTGCACGTTTCGATCTTCTATGATCATTATCGAACAAAAAACCCCAACCGCCCACCGTGAAAGCTTAAATCACCAATTAGTGGGCGGTAGAGACCAGATTGACCATCCCTGATTTAGATGAATCATTACCAGAGATTTAACATACAAGGTGGTTTTAAGGAAGAGATAATTATTAAAACGAAACTGGTTTCTTGCTGTAGAATTTTCAGTAGTCCAGTAGTTGGCCTAGAATAGAATCTTCTGTAGGAAAATTACTTCACATGGCAGAGCGTATCTTCGACCGCAGTACTGATACGTATTCCATCCTCTGAAGTTGTTGAAAAGATGCTCATAGATAAAAACGCGCTACAAAGTGTCTGTCTGCCCCAGAGCGTCCGTGAGTGTCTGGTTGAGTGAGATCTAGGTCAAGAGAAGAGCAGACAAGTCCATTCGAGTGATGGCCTCACTTCCCAACAACAACAGCTGCAGGGCGATAGGGTGGGTGATGTGTTACCATGCATAACAAAAAACTAAATCTCACCGGCGCCTCGAAACAGACGCCAATCAGACAAGATTTTTTCGTACCTTTCACTGATTAGCCAGTCACAGCAGTGCCTTTGTTACTTTCTGTTCGGTATGCCTGTACCACAATACTACCCTAGACGACATTATTTAACTGCCATATTAATCTGTTTCAATACTGTTTGCGGAGAGATACCGTGTCCCAAACTTTCGTCAGATTGAATGACATCCATAATCCCTGCTGAGGCTGAATTTTTTGTCATTTTTAAACAAAACCGCAGTGCATTATTATTCATTCCTTGTTTCTTTGCCCCACGATAAACGGAACAACCATGACTGGACAAGGATGTACTAGCTGCCAAATAGTAAAAGTTTATGGAACCATCTTCCTACAGTAGACCATAATAACTGACGTCCATTGCAGCTAATTTGAAATTACTTCCATTATCTGATTGTGATCTTTCTTATCTTGTACGTCCACGAAGCTGTCATCACTGAATGACGTTTCTTTTTATACGTGATCAATAACAGTAAATATTTTTCGGTCTGAAAGCCGTTAACAGCGGCCATCCATGTGAAAGCACCATCGAAATCGTCTGCTATACTTTGCAGCATATGATTCTGCACTTTTCGGATTATTTTCTTCAATATCATCTGGAGTGGTTACTAATACCGTTGCCCTTTCAGTATCTGAAATGTGTCCAGCTTAGTTAGAGAAAGGGGCAGTTCTGAACACTGCTTGTTAGCCCAAAAGGGCTATTAGTCTCGAAACACAATTTTGTGTTATTTTATAAGGTATTTTCCCCTTCTTCTTAGCATGCCTTCTTAGTGCACGCTCGGCATGTATTCAAGAGGTCCATGATTCGAGTCCCAGGGAGGGCATTCCTTATTTTTCATCTCATCTGCTTTAAAAAATAACTGATGACTCTACAGTTTCACTTTGATCCGCGTCTGTTGTCATTTGGCAAAATGTAATGTATGTATCTTTCAGACTTTATCAATCTGTTTACTGACTGGCAAACTAAGCTATTTAAAGGCAATAGATGCAATTATTAAGATAATTACTTTTTATTTTTAATGTAATTGATTTAGATAAAAATGCATATAATTCAGGAAATAGCTAGTTGAAAACTTTAAATAATTTTATACACTTACACTATATGTTTTTGACTTTTTAAATGTACCGAAGGTATATAATGTTCCCATATTAGTCTAAACACATATTCATCTAACATCATATAAAATATTTCACTATTTCACCTGGACCATCTGTATTAATAATCTCTTTTTGTAATCCATATTAAAATTTAAAAGAATAATTTTGGTCGACCGTTAAAATTTGAACGCTTTCAAATTATTGTTATCATTATTATTATCATCATTTATTTTTTGAATTACATTTTTGATTAAAGACTTCCACAGCAAGTGTTCGCAGGGGAGAATGTCCAAGTATATTTTTCAGAAATAAAACATATGTAATGTTGACGGGACTAGCACTTTGCTTAGCACAAAATAATCAATATATGAGTTTTTATATCGATTATTTTAACATAAAATAATCATAAACATAATACAAAATATGAATGCAAAGCAAATGGTAAAAACGTACCTATATAGAAGCAGCAGCAGGTAACACGATTGAAATAAGTACACTTCATACAAAAACTGTACGATAAAAAAACTAGAAATGATATAGCTTAAAGATTTATATCATAAGTCAGTGGAGTGCCTTGAATGGACTAGAAGGACTAAGTTAGTCCCATAATATTTAAAGCACTAACTCGTTAAAGTATGATTTTATATAATACTAGTGGAAGTACCCGATGACAGTTAAATTAGATTGAGAGTAATGCATCTAACAACAGAGAGGACGATATCGCTGTAATCATTCTATAATAACAATGCAATAAATACAATTCATAGTCCTACATTTTTCAGTCTGATGCGATATGGAACCCAGATAAAAAATTTCCATAGAAAAATAAACTAATTCTCTCTCATTATATCAGCAACAATGACACACGGTTTTTAATGATTTTCGTCTTTCTAATCAAATGATGGTAAAAGATCAAGTTCCATCCAATATTTCACCTATGTTAAATTTTAGTCGATTAAATGTGGCCAAAAATTAATCATAATTGATCATAAATTCATAACGAGAACAAACAAACAAACAAACAGGCATTCTTCTTATAGCGAGATTTTGTAAAACCTACAAATTTTTGAATAACGAACTCTACGATTTGAAAGTGAGCAGTGGCAACACTTTTCGAAATAAAGCATTTTTATCTCCAACGTGCGAGACTGTTGCCACTCGGAAAATGACTGCGAAAATTAGTGTTTTCAGAGTTTTTAATTAATATTTCGGCTGACTAAAGTCGTACGAAGATAGGAACAGTCGAAATGGCTTGCCACGAATTTTTCGAATTGGTAATAATGTATTTAACGTTTGACAATGCTATTTTTATTTCGTTGTAAAACTTATAAAATTTTTATTAACGAACTCTACGATTTTAAAGCGAGCAGTGGCAACGCTTCTCGAAATAAAGCATGTTGTAGAGTCATTAGGTTTTTTGATGCTGGAAAGGTGAAAAACGTACAAAGCCCTCGCTGGGACTCGAACTTGGACCTCCCGAATACGAGCCGGGAGTGCTACCGTTACATCATGAAGGCAAGCTGGAAGGAGGGAGAAAACTACCTTATACACTGCCCTTTTAAAGGGCAACTAGGGATTAGTGTACCCAATCGCCAAATCTTGGTGGTGACGGATTATCGTGCACCACTTTTGACTTTGGGAGGCCAATGTAAATTAGGTTATTTTGATGTAAGTAACTGCGTTACTGCCATTAGGTTATTTTGATTCAGGTGTCGTAAAAAATGTTCAGTGTCCTTGACGAGACTCGGTCCCTGGGCCTCTCGAATATAGTATGTCGAGTGTACTATCGCTATATCACGAATGCCTGAAGGAAGGAAATATCTTATAATGTTTTTAATGTTTTTAATTGAAGTTTGTCCTCTGTCTTCTAAAAGATTTAGAGACTGCACTCAGCAAACCGTTACGCTTAAAACAAGACAAAAAAAAAAAAAAAAAGAATACTTGAACTGCTTGTTATCTGCAGTTCTGCTTCACAAGTATGTGTAAGAAAACTATAATTTTAAGTCTTGATGAAACTTCAGTTAATAAATTTCCACCTAAATGCGTATTTTTAGATTCATCGAGAATGCCCTATGGAGAAAAATTGATTTAAGAAATGACAAATTTTTTTCGCATAGCATATGTGTGAATGTCGATTGTGATAATTAAGCTCAAGCGAATATCGATGCAGTATCATTTATCATTTCGAGCGGAGGAGTTGTCACTTGGGAAGACATTTTTTGATCTGAGATTCAATTATGAGAAAATATCACAGGTAATGAGTTTTTAATTAATTTTTATGACTTCAAATTATATGCCATTAATTTTAATTCTTGGCAGAAAACAAAAGAATAATCTACAGGAAACTGCTTCTATTCCATTAGATCAAAATTAATGGTGCACAAACTAATTAAATTTCATTCTTTAAAATCTTAATCAAATTAATAAGTCCAACTATTTAAAACGACTGTGACAAGCCAATAATTTAAAAAGATTGTTGAATTTTTATTATTACCTATCATTTTAAGCCTGAAATTTAAATTCCGTGACAAAGATTTACTTCACTTTATTAAAAAAGAGCGTTCTTATGAAGCCTTTCGATAGCCAAAATAATGCCAGAAAAATGGTGAATTAGTTACTATAATTTACGAAGAAAAATGATATCATAAATCTTCAAAAAACAAAAAAAAATCTATTAAAACATGCCAAAAACATCTTAAAACTTAACACAACTCTAAAAGAAGCAATCGTATCATTACATATATATGAAAAGTAGCATACGTATATTGAAGTTTCGCCTTCCAAAACCCAAAAGATATCAGGCACACTGCACATTAAGGTACACCGTTCGAGGCTTTCGGTAGTGAGCGATAAGCTTTCGATGTAGGGTATATATAGAGAGAAATAAAAAATAAAATCCTTTCATTACACTTTATTGTTATGCACACATTGGCCAATGAATTAGAAACCTTTGAGATTTTCATTTGAATGAGTGCTACATACGAAGTATGCAGTTTTTTTATACCGTGGGTTACACGTGGCTAGAACGCTATTATAAGTAAGGTATAAGAGTGCTTTTTGCGATGAATGAAGTAAAATAGTAAAAAAGACGGAGTTTTCACCATTTGAAAAAGAGCTTATTGTTGGTGCCCATTTAGCAGGCGCCTCGGTTTCGAAGACAGAAAATTTTACTGGGTTCTCAAAAGCAGCTATATCAGAGGTTTTCAAAAGCTGCAATCAGAACCCACAGTCCTTCTCTAGAAGACTGTGGAAGAAGACTCTTCTGTAACTGCGGTTCGAGTACAGTTTTCCAAGACAGCGATCGGCGTCGTTTCCGACGAATTATACGGTAGAACAGGGACTCTACTGTGCTTCAACTGACACAAATCATCAACCAAGGCTCTTTCCAACAGATTTCTGCTCGAACCATGTGCAGAAATTGTAGAGGGTAGGTATGCATAGTCGGATGCTTATGAGAAAACCACTCAATTCTGCACGACATGCAAATATTCGTTTGCAGTGGTGTCGGGAAAGTATACACTTGACACCTGAGGACTGGAAACGAGTAATGTGGTTGGATGAATCACGCTACATCTTATTTTGCACTGATAGAAGATGTCGAATTTGGTGAATCCCCCCCCTTGAAGCCATGAATCTATCTTGCCTTACTCGCACAGTGCAAGGGTCTAGTGGAAGTATCATGATGTGGGGCATGTTCTGCTGTCATGGAAGTAGTACCCTATTGTTTCTCGATGGTTAACAAACAGCCATGAGATACCTAGACATATTGGCAGATCAAGTGCAGCCTGCAATGTTGCATTTTTACTCTGATGGCAATAGATACTTCATGGACGGTAATGCAACTATACATCGTGCTAGAAGTTTTCAAAATTGGTTCTCTCAGCATCAGTCTGACCTCCAACACCTTCCATAGCCACCGCATATCCCTGATCTTAACCCCATATAAAATGTGTAGGATATGGTAGAAAGACGCATCTGACAGCACTCTTCGCTTCCGTCTAATTTACAAGCTCTAAAAAGCTGCATAGCTAATGCACGGTATTCTCTGGACGTAAATGCACTCCAGAAGCATGTAAACTCGATTTCCAAAAGAATCAGAGAAGTTATACGTGCTAAAGGTGATCCAATAAAATATTGATCTTATTTCTGATTCATTGGCCAGTGTGTGCACATGTCCATCATGTCACTTCACCCACAGTTTCTGCTCTTGTCTTGTCCATACTCAAAAGCCATATGCTGTGGTTAATATGAAATGAATCCTAAGACATTTGACTGCTAGAATAACCCATGATTTCTTCTGTACATTTCTTGAATAGGCGGTGAAAATATCCTGAAAACTGCCTAAATTCTAGGGCATTTCATAATTAAAAATTTACGTGTCAGCAGTTATTGGCATTAAACGTTGGATAAACTGTATTTTAGCTTTTTACTTTTCTTCATGAAAGCCCAAATCATCTTTAGCTTTCCAGGAAATGTGCTAATTTAGATCTTTCGTAAAGGCGAAATAGTACAAAAGAAATGTTCGTAAACAGATAAATACTTAAGATGAAAAAAGGTCTGGAAGAGAGGAAATTTTAAGATTGATATTTAAAATCAGCTCGTTACTCATGAAGTTATTTACAGAATTGCATTAATTGCAACATTGTAAATACTGAATTATAATTAAATAATTAATGTAAATTCACTTTCACAGAAAAGGGCACTCAGTGTATTTGAAGGAATAGTGAAGCTATTTATCTTTAGAAGAAAAAAATATTTTGAAAACAAATCAAAGTATATTTCGTTTCCAAAGAAAAGAAACCACGTTTATTATATGACATGCACCAAGAGTTTTTTTTTTCATTGAGCTTAATTGTAAATAAAACTTGTAGGGTTTAACTTTTTAAATCTTAGTTCTAACTCCAAACCCCACGAACACTAATCAAGCGAATAATCGCTTAAATGTGTGAACAGAATACGCAAGACTTGAGAAGGGTTTGAAACCCTTTATTACTCAATATATTTACAATCAGTTCCGGCTTGGAACTTTACAATAAAGCCGCCACTCGGGCTTCAACGTAAATACTAATAATTTGAACTAAAATTAACTTAACGAAAGCTCTTAATGAATACAGCCGAAGCTATCACAATCTAACTAGTTGGCCCCTAAGTATTAATTGAATGCCTAGATATGGCCGAGCGTAGTAACGGCTAAGAGAGATGTAGCCAGAAGGCAAACGCGCGCTAGTCAGGAAATCAGACTCTCTCTGAAGTCGGTTAAGTCACGACTTAAATAGTACTCATTCTCATTTGCATTATCTGCGTTTCTGAATTCACATTCTGGCAGGAAATTGTAAGCTGAAATTAGAATAAGATAGGAAAGATACGAAACTTAAAATAACTGTTAGAAAACGTATAATAAACCTTACAAACTGAAAACTTTTTTCGTGTACTAAACTTACAGTAGCGTATGCATCTTGCATTTACTGAATATTTTTCATTATTTAAATAGCTTTATGAAATGAAACGAATCATTTGGAGTATTTACTATATTTCGGAAGCTAGAATGTAAATTAATATAATTTAATGTTTTTTTCATGCATTCATACATTGATTACAAAAGCATACTTCGTGCAAAGGTTCCTCCCTATAAAGGGGGGAAAGTGTTATTTTCACATGGTTTTGCATAAAGTACTGAGACAAGTAAAAAGATAAAAGTACTAGGAGGAAAACATATGTCATACTATTAAAAACATATATCATAATCATATCATACTATTCATAACTCATACTAATTTACTCATATTATTTTTAGTGGATATTTAATATTATGCATTTTTGTAAATAAAAAAAATTAAAGGTGGAGTTTTAAAATGTAGGAATTTATTACCAGAATTTATATTTATTTACTGTTTCATCATGTATGTTATCAACTGGTACACAAAATTTAATTAACATCTTGCTTTTAAAATAGGAAAAATAACCATGGGGACGATAGTTTTTATTCCAATTCTTCTTACATTTCTAATCAATCCTGCATTCTCTGCACCGGAAAAAGTTCTTTTCGGCGAACCTACGCCAATTGGCGCTGAAGCACGTCAATTACCGGCTGCGGATGCTGCCAAGGACACCACTCCTAAAGATGGTCGTAAAGGGAGGGTATTCACCTTTCCGGCGTCACAGCAGCAAGATTCCAGAACCCATCAGCCTGCTTACGTCATATCGTCGCCTCATTACGAAGCAACAGAAGATAGGTTTAGTGCCTCTGCTTCGTCCATAGCCGACGAGAATCGGCTGCTGTCGCTGCTGCCAACTTTCGGCAGCGATGGGATGCAGGTATGAAATACCCTCGTTTATTTATTATTTTCTAAACGCAATTGATGTAAATGCAACGCATTTGTTATGAAAACTAAAAATAATATTTATTTAAAATTGTTTCTTTCTCTGTCATTGACATATTCATCGTAATTATAAGAATACAAATCGATTAGTTTTTCTGACATTTTTTATGTTCCTGTAAATTGCAAACATACTGATGTTTACGTTTAGTAATTTTTATTCCTCTTTTCAAATTTAAGATTTTTGAGATATATTAATTGTGGTGTGATTTATATTAATAATTTTCTAAAGAATATTATATTAATGAGTACATTTTAGCGCATTTTTTAGAGCTGTTATTCATACTAATTAGACATTTATGAAGGTTTATAATTTCATATAGTAGATGTACAAAAATAGTATTTATACGTATTATTTACATGATGTTGAAACATTGTATAATATTTATTTCGCGACATACGTTTTCATTAAACATAATTCTAAGATTCTAAGATTGATTTAAATAAACCATGAAATATTGTAAGAGAGAATTTATAAATGTACTTGGCTACAAGTAATCAGATTTTCCTGAAGTGACTATCAAATGCAGTTTATGTAAGGCTTGTTCCAGTAGTATATAATAAGTAGACTGAAAAAATTGAACAGGCAAAATCTATTGAGCGTTTTCAGGTTTGAGAAGGTTTTCAGGTTTCGGGGAAAGTTTGAGATCGTTATACAAATTTATGTTTATGTTGCACTTTAAGATATGTTGATTTGTCTCCAGCGATATTCATTTATTCAAAGAAATATCAAGCTCATTTTTTGTTGTCTTCTAAAGAGTCCAAAGGGGCAATTTGCCCAGAAAGACTATTAATTTCGTTTTGGCATTTTTCGTTGATTCACTAAAAGCGTTGTTTCACTTTTCAGATTGTTGCCATAAAAAATTATCGCCCTGTATTATATTTAAAGAAATTAAATAATGAAGAATCTGCATAAATGCATGCATGTTTCTCGTATTGTGATAAAACAACGGTACCTGGATCCATCCAATTTTGAATAACGTAATCCTCCTTCGAATATGGGCGTCTGGAAGCCCAAGTTTGAAATTTGGAATTTGTTTTATTATCGATTTCATATTTTGTAAAACTTAACGAATTTTTGATTAACAAACTGGACGATTTAAAAGCGAACAATCGCAACGTCGTACAGAAAAAACATTCATCTCCAGCGTCCGAGGCCGTGTATCGGAAATTCTAAAGTTATGCTCATTTTAAAATTATTTTGCGATGTTGCTCATGAACTGAATTTTATGGTTTAAGTGCGAAGAACATGATGTGTAATAAATTAAGGTAACGTGCAAAATGTTAAAAAAACGCCCCATTGGACGTAATTTAAAATCTGAAACCTTTCAGAGTTTTTTTTTTAACTTTTTTTTTAATATCAAACTACTCCGTTTCAGGATTTTTCTTTATCAAATATCATGCATTAATAGGGATTTTGACGCAATCGCTCAGATACCATTATTTTAACCTCATCTTGCCCATTTCGGTTAGCGAAATCATGGTATTTCTGACACAATCGCTCAGATACCAAGCATTATACTTACACAAGCCGTATGTATAAAGAAAAACTGAATTTTAGCAGCAGAAACGATTTAAGATCGCTTGTTGATTGAACATCGTTTGTAACACTTGTATAAATAACATATGGCAACGACTTTCTCTCAACTTTAGATGTCAGGATGATAAGAAAAAATGGAAAGATTCTACTTTCTTTATAGCTAAACAAATAAAAATAAATACTGATCACGCTAGTTGCTTGTTTACCATCTTTGAACTGATATGGTAGTTTTACCAATTTTTCCATTAAGGTCATAATTTATTTTCTCTTGGGTCAAATGAAACGACAAACAGTTCTTTGTTGTTAAATCGTTCATCAAAACAATGTTTACCGTCTCTTGTTTTTATGCTTTATCAACCGATGATATAACATAAAATTGAACTTTAATCTGTAAAATGGCTAAAATACATCGAATCGAATATCAGCCTGTAGAAACATTTTCATACATATACTATTACAATTTTACGTTTGGTCATACGTTTGAGTTAACAAATTGCTAGAAAATTTCAGAAGAGTTAATAAAATATATTAACTTCAAGCATTTCGCTTACTGCTTGAGCACTTCAATAAATGCGAATTGTGAAAAGTTCTTCCAGTTACACCACGAAGGCATGCGGAAAGTTCCAGTTTAAGTTTCTGCTGGATGCCGCGATTAGCTAGTATAAGTAATTAGCTGTCCTCCGGCTCAAAGAAGTGAAATTAACCTGCAGGTAGAAGAATACATAATTTAAAAACAAATAATCATGAAAAAATCTGATGTGTACACCACATGACTTCCTTGTACGGAATATTAAATTATACACACTTTTTCTTGACACTCTGTCGCTAGGTTCACTTAACAACATTACATCTCATTCATTTTATAACTCAGAATGCACAAAAAATTATATCATCTGAACAATTTTCTAATGATTGCCACACGTTCAGTTCAAATACTATAATAAATCAAAGACATCATTGAGAGTTTAAGAGCTTTGTATAAAAGAAATTAAAATAAAAAAAAAAAAAAAAAAAAAAAAAAAAAAAAAAAAAAGAAAGAAACAGTTTTTCACAGACGGCTCAGTGTTTCTCATTCAATTAATACAGTTCTCACTTTGCGACAAGGCAAAATAACATAAAAACTCAAAATATCTATATTCAAATTACGAAGTAAATCTTAAACACTTATTTCTTAGAGTAAATTCGAGAATGCATTAAGCATGATTTAATACGCAATAATAAAAGAAGGCGCTATCTTTGTTGTTGCGAAGCTTAGTATGTCTAGATTGGCAACAAATCCAATATTCTTCTAAGTTTCAAATGTAAACAAATATGGTTCCCATGGGAAAAATGATTAGGCTTAGCCGCACTTAAACGACTTTTAACTTGTTGATAATTCTACAAATCTTGATTGCAGATTTACTAAAGGCTCAAAAACCTTAACCGGAAGATAAGAACAACATAATTCAATCATTTTTATAGCAAAAAATGCACAGTTTACCAATATAAGAATAAAAAATCTAAGCTCACTTCGCCGAGTAACAGTGTAGATATATATATTTGAATTTAACAAATATTCTCTATTTGTAGAAAGCAAATATAAATTTAAAATTAATTATAATTGCAAAAATTAAATTAATTATTGCTGCGAACCAATTTACAATATCATTTAAATTCTAAGAGTATAGTTAAATTAATGTACGTATTTAAAACCGTGAGAAATATAAATAAAAAAATAGAAAATGCATAATCCTAAAAATTAGTTTCAAAAATGTTTTTTTAAATCTAAGTCTAATTAGCATAAGCCAATAATAGTTGAGCAGGCAGACCCTTGACAGACTTATCAAGGGGAAGTTGCCTCCAGACATACCTCTTCAATTACTCAGTTCGTGTTTCGTCATCCAAATAGGCAAAGGTAAATACCAAAAGTAAAATAAAATGTTGTGAAATACTCAAAAAGAAATTAAAATTAAATTAAGCTAGTTAGAATTTTGAGAAATTAAGCAAGTAAAAAGACTAGGAATACTGATTAAAGGTTAAAAGGTAGAAAACCAAATTAATTCAAAGCAAAACAGAAGTAATTTAGAAAC